>JAULBM010059244.1:0-10335 GCA_032357055.1 Geukensia granosissima
TGTCGTTTTGGTCTTGTCCTCGTTGTTCTCCGGAGTTTGTCAGTACTTTTACATTTTCCCTTTTCCTCGTATATCCCCTTGGTATTTCTTGACACATTTTATATTTAGGGCGATTTAGAGCTTTTTTATAAAGTTGTATTACACTCATGTTGAAGGCCTTGCAGAATCCTCTAGATTTGTACATTCATCTGTTTTCCTCGTGGTTGGAGTATAATCTCTTTTACCACTATTTTTTTTCATTTTCGTATATAAAATGCATAAATTTGTTTTCAGTAAAACGTGCAGCGAAAATTGGGGGAGGTAATCAAAGTCCGTTTGCCCTATCAACATGTTCGTCTTGGGTGCGTTCTCCTGAGGGAATAGGTTTGTTTGCTCTAATATTTGTAAATCTTTTCTATATAAGCTAACTTTTTTACTTTGTGATAAATATTTTACAACCCATTCCGTAGAATAAAAAACATTATAGTTTGCATGTATCTATAAAAATAGAAGGTTGAAGGTCAAAATTGAAAACAAAAACGTTTTGAATACAATAATTTATTTTTCAACAAGTTTTTAAGTTTGAAAGAGAAAGACACCTATGTTCGCAGGTTTAATTAATCCCCCAGAAAAATGGAAAATAAACAAAAAAAAAATTCAAGCCGCAAGATTTAAGCGATGTCGGCAAAGAAATTAAGGTAAAAGTAAGGCCTAAAACTTAAAGTAAAAATTTTTATAACAATTAAAATTCCTTTACTGATTTGTTAGTTTCATAGGAATATGAAGTATCAGACATAAAAATATAACCACAGAGACTAGTCAAAAATAAAGTTTGAATCTTTTTACACTATGTATTCCGGTTTTAAATTGGCGCGAACAAATCCCGTGCAAATGCATAATATCTTTTATTTGCTTTTCTGTATGGTATACATTTGGTGTACAGCATATGATATCTCAGTGACATTTGGTCAGAGAATGCATCTCACAGAGTGTTGCAGCTTCCCTTGACATTTAACAATTTTGATTTACCTTTTCCTCATTACTGACTTTTGTTATATTTTGCATTAAGGTACATATGCCATACATCAGAGATATTTTCATTTGCTCCGTTTGTGATAGTCAGGCAGCTTTTTTTATTTCCTTTTCTGTGATGTTGAAGATGGGATCAATTGTCAATTCTGACTGCTTCATAGGTTTATGAGAAATTGAATCATATGATCATATATTCAAATGTAATGTTATAAGATGTCAACAATCATTTACAAGTTAATTATCAGATCTGGATATGTATTCAGTAAGGGTTAATGAATTCAAAAAAAGATCATTTTCTATGGGTATCAGAAATGCATAGATTACCATCCGCATGGTTTTTATATGGACTACTATTTTACGTTCAATGGACTTTGTTGACATTGTATTTTATTCCACTTGACTTGAAAGAGCATGAAGTTTTCATCACTGGACCTCTGTGTCTAAACTTCACATTTGAATTTGTTTCCTCAAAAACTTCTTAACCAATCAAACCCAAACCTTTATTGAATCAATTTTTGATAGTCCCTTACTTACTGGGTTTCAATCAGCCATTAAAATTACAAAATTGAACATGTTGGTGCTATCTCAATAAATATTTCAGAATTGTTACAATTATCCCTGCCTGAATACAAAATTTGCTTACACAGCAAAACTTAGTTTGACATAGGACCTAAAGGCAAAATCTACTTGTCTGAAATGTCTTAGTGAAAAATGAACCAAACTTTGCAGGAATTGTTGCTATGTGTGTTCCTACTATACTAAGGCCCTTATGAGAAAACTAGTCTGAATGGACTGATTAAATCATAGTTTCATAATACTCCAGAAAAAAATCACTGATATTAAAATCAATGAAATATTGAGAATTATGAATGCCGACATACTTTAAATTGCTTTCATTTATTAGATGTCCTTGCACTGTTTAACTTTTAAATTTTCTGATTATGTTGAACGCATCTATCCCCTTGAACTTGACATCAAACATACTAAAGAAACAGAAAGGTCTGCTTTTATACCTAGACTTACACCCCGGTCGGGTCAAACAAAAGGCAATAAAATTGATATTTGCTCATTCTCCGCTAATCACGTAGCATTTAAAAGTTAGAGCATAGACTGGTCGGTTCAGATTCAGAATAATTTATTTGTGTAAAGCGGCATGTCTTCATGTGGATTGTTGTTTACGTTAGCTAGCACGTTAAAAATTCGTCTGTTTGGCGGTATGGTATAAGGCAGGATTCATTCATCATGATTCATAATATTCATAATATTCTCCCGTCCTGAAAATGCATGAAATATTTGCCACTGGACGTTATGCAACATTCATCAATAAATACATTTTCTCTTTTTTGGCGTTTTTGCGATTTTTTAAAGTGAACGACTGAAAATTGGCCTTTTGATGGCTTTTGTGCATTAACAAAGAAGATAAAGGCTGGGTGCTAAGAAAGAAAAAGGGTGTCAATCTAGTGAGCTGATCCAAAATTAGATCGCTAATCTAATTAAAGTGTTTCATTATAAGTGTAAACATAACAAAAACTGTTTAAAGAAGTGAAAATATAAAAACGGTAGCTTTCAGTTAAAGGACAGGCACAAATCTAACCGAAACAAGAAAGGTAATCACAAACAATTGCACAATAACTCTTTTTATAAAAAAAAACTTATTTGAGCAATATTCCCAATATAAAAATTCCGTCAAGCACAGGTGCTTCACAATGAATTTGTTCATAGGTTCCTAGCACCATTTGTGTTACTTGCATTCAAGTCGGCTGCTACCAATACGCGATATAACAATTTTGATGATTACGATAGTGGCGGCTATGATCAAATGCACAAGTCATTATATCGCAGTCAAGTCAAAACAACGAACGTAAATCGACAGAGTTATGATTAAACTTTTCCCCGTTAAGCCGTCACTTTAAATAAACTTCTTAAAACAAAATCTATAATAAGACCATGACCTTTATTTTGTAGTGCGCTAAATCTGAAAGCATCTCGATACCATTAAGAAAAGTTGGAAACTCAAATCTAAAAATAATATTTTAAACATGCAAAAGCGAAAAACATAAAGCTTAAAAGCAAAATTATACGTGTAAGATTGATAAAATCGTTAGGTTTGATTTTGACGCAGGTTGGATTATTTCGTTCTGATAATCTTTTTGTAGATTAAACCTTAAGTAGTGAAATGTTTGACAAAGGGGAAGCGAAGGAATATTGAAGAGTTAGCCAATGGGTAACGTCGAAAGAAACATCAATCTTGAGAATACATGTAACAACAAGACAAATGACACGTACATATTTAACATTTAAATAAGCACAAAACTATGAACAATACAGAATACAAATAACCCATTTGAAATCAGGTAGTCTGGAAGGGAAAGCAGTTTCTGTCTTTACAGACACCCGCCGGACTGTTCATTTTCCCATTTGATATAAGTCATATCTAGGTAAAGGTGAAGGTTTTATGGGATCACAACCGACAACCAACAGGCGGAGAATGCAAACAGCCTGTTTTACTCCGCAACGTAACAAGAAAACATCCATCTGTAAAATTGTATTCCATAACAGCCGACAAGAAGTTACGTCGGCCGAAACAGTTCTGAATTGATGACCTCAAGTAGAGCAGCGAAACATGGGCGATCAAAACACGACAAAGGTGACTGCGTTAGGAGATTTCGCATTGGAGTAGATGTCTTAGATAGGAAATGTGTAATATAGTGTAACCTGAATTTTTTTCACACTTTATTTATAAATACCAAAATACAATAATATAAATGTAACTAAAGAAACATATTTCTGTATATTATAATTATCATCGTATGTACATAGTCATCCAAAGTTCCAGAAAAGTTTTTCTAAGACATCTCCTCCACAGGATTCGGGTGAACAAAAACAACAAAGCGTGGATTTGTACGCTCTACCAATTATATGAAGGCTTTTTGCCACTCATTCAAAATACCAAAGTACCTGTGTTTAATATATGTAAGTTCCATAACCTGACCTTTACCGATATTGCAATGTAAAACATTAATTTAATCCAAGGTTTTATAAGCCTTTATTGAACAACAGCTATAAAAGCCTGGCTTGCAGTGCTGAACGTTACTGTTGACCATTGTAGTATCCCTATTACAAAGGATCGATTCTGGAATTTTTTTTTGCTTTTTATTACAATGCCTACTAATTTGGATGTTCATGATACTTCATATTAAAAAAATTATAAACCGATTTTAGCACTAAGATTAATGACGCCCTATTCGTTCTAAACATTTTTGATGAAGCTGTCGGGTCCCTTGAAACAGGTAAAATATTCAACTCATCGAATATTCAGTGCTTGTATGGAAAACGGATACAATTGCCATGGCTAATAAAGTCAACTTTAAATACTGTTACTTAATTCTTAAAAGCTGTTACTATAACAACCAAATAGGAAAATCATAATTAAACCCTCTGAATTACCGTAGCATAAAAATAAATATAACCGATGTTTACTGCTGTAGTGTATACATCCTTTTGGTTATTGGATCATGAAGAGAAACTGTGATAGAACACTATTTAATTCACTTGTCATCTGTTTCTAAATATATCTGTTTCTATCCGTCATTGACAGTAAATATTTTTGGAAAAGTTTATTTTCGGTTTTAAATTAACTTTGCAACTACGACTATTCAGACGTCTGTTCCATATTGCTCTCCACGAAGAGCAGCTATGATTTGCAAGATTTCTTCTACTGGTGTTAAAACTGCAATAATGGCGGCCATTATGAAACACCAAACGTGTAAACTCATGGTCCAAACATGGAAATCGTCAAATGAAAGGATTTTCAAACTTCTAATAACAGATGGTATAATGACTTCAAAAATGACCAGAAATATGCCACCAAATATATATGATACGATTTTTGCTGGTTTGAATATAGTCGACAGCTGTTTCTTCGATGGCTTTTGATCCGGTGCTTTATCTGGAATATAATCTCTGAAGAACTCAGTCCACGGTTGTAGCGGGTTATCGATTGCTCTTATTTTTTTCCATTCCAATGCTCTACCTTCATCCGTCTTAATGTTATGAGTAATAAGGGAAACAACTACATTTATCAATAAGCTTCCAAATAAACTTACACATCCGCCTGCCAAAACAGCGTAAGGTGCCGAAGTATTTCTAACAAATTCACTTAAGCCATCAGGTTCCCTTGTTGCCATATCAATCAACGTTGCTATTCCACCTATAAATCCAATAATTCTACCTATAAATGTAAAAAATCGTAAGGAAGACATTACAGTCAAAGAGAAATTTCTACTTTTATAATGTGGTATGTGGCTTACATTATGAGTGAGGTTTAGTATGTTTTGTGACTTGTATGTCTTCAAAGATCCGATTGTTGCCAGACATCTCTCTGGACTACATGAAAAATATTTTGTCGTCTCAGCCGATAAAAGCCCCTTATAACCTTTTTTTTGTTTGTCAAACTATATAGACTGCTTAATAAAGGATTAAGGTATTTGCAGTTTACTTGGCCACATAACATGTACCCGACCGACACTTACAAAAGAAAAAATCCTTGACAATCATCGCTCAGTTTTGTCCTCTTTTAGAATTTCAACTAAAAAGGGAGAATTCGATCTTCCTTCACTTTACTGGATTCCACAGCTTCTCAGTTGTCCTTACAAGCAACGTTATCTTACAAGGTCTGTTAAGTGCTCTACAAAACCTCTTTCCAAGTGACTGAAGCTTATTCTTTCAGCAGTAAAAAACGGCCTCCAGAGTTACTGTGAAACAACCCATTCTAGAGGTGGCGTAATGGAGCAGGAGTTGCTGTGTTTTCAAGTGCACCTGAACTCACCCTGGATTTTGCAGGGTTCGTGTTACTCCAGCTTTAGTTTTTGTATTGTAGTGTGTTCTATGTTTATCGTTCGTTCCATGTTGTTGACCATGGTCTTGCTGTCTTCCGACCTAAAGATTTATGTCGGCCTCTTTGGTATCTTCGCTTCCTTTTACATAATGTGTGAAGTTTCGTTCAACATATTCTGTTACTTTCATTATGTATGAAGTTTTACATGATTCATTATTATTGAAGTCTAACACGTCCGTTCACTTTCATTATGTGCAAAGTTTAACATGTAACTTACATTATTTATGAAGTTTCACAGGTTGATAATGTTTGATTGGTCAAATCAAAGTGGCAAACGAAGATCGCATTTTTATTTTAAGTTACTTCATATGATTATTCAACTGTAACTTGGCAAAATAGAAAGGAAGATTCTAAATGGAATGCATACATTTAAAAAACCTTACCTAGCACAACGGCCAACCAAGTCGTTTGTGACCAAAATATTGTTAAGACTAAACCCGGAAGACCTGGTATGGTCAGGACTGATCACGCCAACATGGCCCAGTTCGAATCTATACCTGTCTCGATGACAAGTCCAAGTGGCACTATAGCCAAGGAGGTCCATAGAATACACCATTTTTTATAGTTATAAAGATGATCCTGGTAAACTCGATATCAACCATGAAAAGGACATCTGTACATGTACTTTCTAAAAACAAACAGAATGAGGTCTGATTGAAATGGTAAAATAGATTTTGTCATATAAGTACACCTTTAGGAGTTTCATCCAATAGCTAAGTTGAAGTTCTAAGGAAAGACTACTAGAAAGATGAATTGTCAAATCTAATGTAAATTATTAACGTCCAAAGATATTTTAAGATACGAGAATAACAAATGTTTGCTCTACTGTTTTAAATGTACACCTGCCGTCGGATTTGGCTTCCCATTTCAATTTGCTTAGATTTAAGGACTTACTTGCTATGTTTGGATCTTGAACTTTCTATGTTTTTGTTCTAATGCTACTGATGAAAGTTTACTCCTTATAATGTACACATAGCTTACATAAATTATCCGTATTTATACTACGTTGGCAATTTTGTCTTTTTTTCTTTACTTCTAATTTAAAATTCCTAAACACCAAGTCGATGTCCAAGAGGTCAATGACCTCCGTTGGTGGAGCACTTGTGTTTTTCACATCAAACAATGCTCCAGCACATGTTTTTTTTATATTTAAAAGAAACAAATGTGTCAGAAATCTACATCTTTTCTAGATTGTGCACTGTGGTATTTCTCGTTAAGCTATCGCCTTTTCTTCACAAGATATCTAGAGGGGGGTGGGGGTACGAAACGAGTTCTTACAAAATATTGCCTTGCATTTCGTTCATTCACTGTTTCTTATGTTTAACTAGATGGTCTGCATTTACAGCATATCATCAACACGTTATTACACACTTAAGTAAATGTTTGAGCAAATCGACGGCATAATTTATATTATATTGGTGGTTTGTAGTTTTTAAATCTTTCTACCATTTACAGAAGTTTGCTTATTCCAACTACACCGTTGGGTTTTGGTTTCTCAGGGAAAGATTATGGTCATCACTCCAGTAGTTCTTAGATCGCCATCATAATTTGATTGCCCGGTACGAAATATCCATTTCACAAATGACAATGGATATCTTCCCACTGCCATGAATACAAATCCGTTTCTATAATGGTTGTGACTAACATCGAATGGGACTATTAACCGACTTTGACTACTGAAGGGTGTCACTAGTTGAGCTTACCCTTCCGGAGCAAATGAACCATGGTTATTGAAAGTTTCCTGTTACTTCAGCTTTAGTTTTCGTTTTCAGTGTAGGGTCATGTGTTCTATGCTTATCTTTCGTTTTATTTTGTTGGCCATGGTCTTGTTTGTTTTCCGGCTTAACGATTTTTTATGTCAAATTGGAATCTTTGAATTCAACTTGTGACTAACCTGTGAATGAAATATTGGTCCTCCTCAGACTTTACATCTGTTTCGACGTCTTTCTCTTTAAAATCTTCACACGTCAACGCATCCGGGCATTGGCAGTTGTGGCCTTTTGCTGGTGCTTTACCTCGTGTATCTTCATCGTTTTTTGCTCTTCCACATAAAGTACAAAGTCCATACACAAGGTCACGCGCTGCTGAGCAGGAAATTCGACCGTAGTACAACGTGGAGTGATGAAGTAATGACCAACTTCTTACATCGCCCTCGACGCAGTGACCCACTGGCAACCAGCCCTGCTACAGTGTGTTGCGGAACCGGTCTGCTCTGTTCGGCACCGTGGCCCTGAAAAGCGCCGTTGTAATCGAAGAAATCCATCACGATACAGAAAGTCGCCTTAAACGACGACAGCTTAAACAACGACCTACAAGTCGGTAAATTATACCAATTCAACCAGCTTCCTTACTAAATTATAGCAAAAACCTTTCCAACGACCGACGACATAAGTTACATCAATACCTTAAGTTCCGTCGGGAACCGTCCGACTGAGAGCATTAATTTGCTGTGTAGGACGTAAATAACCATCAACCACCACCAAAACATTGGCATCAATAGTTAATTTCTCCAAAATGACATAACGACCCGACAGTCTGTTTTTGTGCCTTTGAACTGTACTCTTATGTCAAACTTTTCTGGATTTTAGAGCTTTATGAAATTATTTGTGCGTTTCTCCCGTTGTATTTATATTCAATCAAAATAAAGAATCATCACACAGTAAACGGTTTATGTTTAACGCCATTAAATAATGTTTTACATACCATTATCTGCCTCTGAAATTCTGCACGGAGATATAGCATTGAGGATCGGCCACGTTCGTTTATGGCGGGACCGTTTAAGTTTTACCTAGATAAAGTTTTTTTTTAATTCTGATCATTTCTGTTGTTCGGACCCTCTCTTGCGATTCATATAAGAAAAATTACTTTTAAATTTCATTCAAGTGATCCTCATGCCATTTTTGCATGTTATCTAACATGTCTAAACTTAGTTTACTTACTAAATTATTACGCAGCGTTGACAATGTATACTCCCGGTCTCGCGGTAGTGCATGCAAGTAGGCACATCTGGAAAACGAATGGCTGACTTTACAATGTAAAAATTCCCGTAGAGAATTGAAAACTGGGACCAACTTAAAATACATCGTGATTGCTAAAAAGAATTATTGCAACTTACTTGCACTTTTTCAATCTACAAAATGAACACTATTTTATAAGAATACGGCAGACAGTTTTTCTTCCAAACCCTGACAAAGAGAATAAGAGGTTTTATCTGGAGTAACTGTATAGGCGGTTGGCTAGGTAGGTCTACCGCGCATCCCCCCTAGGACTCATCCTCACCAACTTTTTTTAGTCGTAGTTATTCCCTTTTTTCATATTTTAAAAGTTAACAAGCAAAATACTGGGATGCTTTTAGGTTTTACTGTATAGTTTATACCCCAGCATGTTGTTTTTACCTACTTTTGTTTCACAAGTAATTTATAGTTTACAGACATTAAATGTCATGAAAACATAAATTAAATCTTACTAATAAGGTACTGTTAAAAAGATAAATCTATAGGATTTTCCAAACATGTCTACTATTTAAATTTTATTGCCTTTCAAAAAAGTTGTAGCAAACATTTTAGCCCTACCCCTTCCTAAATTTCTCGACAGATCAACTATTATCCTTAAGTTTGTATAAAGTTTGGATCGTTATTTTTATATAATTTAATCGATCATAAAAAGTTAATTAAATTTAATCATATCTATTCAAATAGCAGTAAAGTATATGAAAGAAACCTAATATATGTTTTTAAATAGTGTCAATTACTAGAAAAGGTTTCAATAAAATTAAATACGTGTGTTTGCAGATATTTCTTCTTAAATTTACGAAAAATGTGTGATTTACAAAATATAGATTTTTTCAAAATGCTACGCATGTTGCTTTTACCCAACTTTGCAATATTTCTATTGCCCAAGGCACCGTTCTTATTGCATATATGCATTCAAAAATTATATTTGATGAATTATATAGATATTTTTATTGTGTCTTTAAATAAGTTTAGTAACAAAAATTACCAGTTTTCTAAGAAAATTTGAAGAGTTTACAGCCATTTGACAATCATTTCAAGAGACAAAAAGGACGTAAAACATAATTTCTCAACTTATCTTCAGTAAGTTCATCTCTTTCTATTTTTATTATAAGATATTTTATGTGAACAAGTCATATTTTGATCATTTAAAAAAATGGATTTTTTAAGTGTAGTGATAACTCTTGCAAATTTTGATTTTGTGCTTTGTTTGACAAGAATAAGGCTGAGAATGGGAAATCTGGTCCGCTAAAAACGGAAAAAATGGCGTTCTTAAGAGTGTAAATTTACCTATTAAAGATACAAACCAACCTTTTTAGAAGGATGAATGTCAAAAAAGAGTAAGAAACTTTTCTTGGTGTTTCGTTACCACTGATTACCGATATTGACATCAGCATATTTATCCTGATTTCCACC
>JAULBM010059255.1:0-10335 GCA_032357055.1 Geukensia granosissima
TCATATCTGCTTGTGACGCAATAATTTCTTGACGTCAAAACTATTTTGACGTCACAATCCAGGCAATAAATGTCGGACCATGTATGGCAGAGATGTATGTGTCTGACGAAGGAAGTACTATACTCTCTGTTTCGGAGATTGCCTTTATTCATCGTTGAAGTTCCTGCTGGGTTTAACCATGCTCTGTATATATTTGAGCGCGCAGAAATTTTGATATATCAGAAATCTGTTATCCAGACTTTAATAGGAG
The DNA here is from genome assembly GCA_032357055.1 of Geukensia granosissima. Taxonomy (NCBI): domain Eukaryota; kingdom Metazoa; phylum Mollusca; class Bivalvia; order Mytilida; family Mytilidae; genus Geukensia; species Geukensia granosissima. The sequence goes on from JAULBM010059255.1 coordinate 251, forward strand.
CTAGTATTTCGTTCAGCTTTGTTTCTCTGAGTTGTATGACAAAGATATATTCTCTTATCTGTTTGTTTTAAACATATATCTTTCTCTATCTCCACATTAATATATAATCAATAAATATATGTATCACGAGACCTGATAAAATTTCACCTGCATTTTAAACGGTTGTGGTTTTAAAAGTAGGTAAATATGTTATATATTTTAAATTAAATACCGTAAAATTAACAATCAAAGAATTATAATACAATTGACTTAAACTTAGGACATCGACAAAATTCGAAATTTTCGTTAGTTTTAGTTTCTGCAATAAGACGTTTAAAAATCAATTTTCGTTTTAATGATGACTTGCAAATCTTTATAGTTTAAAATAGTTATCATCATGGATGGCGAATGTGATTCAGATAAAATCGATTCAATAACCATATTTTATTTTTGGGGCCTATTACAGTTGGCCTTATTGTGCGGATAATTGTCAATTATTGAAGATCTCATGGCAACCATATGTTTGTGATTTATTTTTTTTTTCTGGATGGCAGTTATACAGATAATCGTATCACGTCTCTGATTTCCATTTCAAGCAATATACATGCATTACTTTCTTCTACTTAAAGCATATACACTGATTGATTTATTGCAAAGGTTAAGGACTTCTTAATTTAACGCTTAAGGGGCCAAGTGCCACAGTCTTGACTGTTTTTTGATTTACCGATTTCTGTCTGCCCATTTAGGATCTTTGAATTTTTTGGGGGATTGTATTTTATGTTGTTTTCAATATATCGAAGTATTCAGTTAAAAGTGTGCTAATATCAGGACAATATACTAAAAGTGTAACCCTTAGCGCGACCAGTGTAGAATACCATTTCGAGAGATCAAAAGTGTAGAGTCCAAAGAGACAAGTCAAACCCAAAACAAACTAAAAGATAAAACGTAAACAAAAGGAACAAAAGCTTGGAATCCACAAGCTCCTTTACAAAACAGGAGTGGGATCAGGTGCTCCGGAAGGGTAAGCATCACCTGTCCTGCGCGCAACACCCGTCGTGGAATCCTATATCTCAAATCCGGGTTAACATCAATCCAAGAAAAGGTCAACTTATTTTTGTATTACCGGTAACAGGTCCATAACTAGTTTAGATACACTCAACGAGTTCGTGATGGGGACCATTAAAATCTAGGAGGAAGGACATCAACCTTGATTGGATGTATTCTTGTATTAGTAATTTATGCGACAACAGCGATGCTCTCTTCAGAAAATCCTGATACTGGGCACAGACACGAGAGTATCGTAACAATTGTGAAACATAAACCCGGTAGGCAGGAGAAGCAGGAATATTGCCACATAAATATGGGAAGTTTACAATAGGAAAATTGAAGTCATCCCGTTCGTCGTTAATCATAAAAATAAGTTTTCCCTCTTGGTCAATTTCGAGGAATAAATCTAAGTAGGAAGCAGATTTTTAAAAGTCTGTGGTCTCCTTAATTTCTAGTTCGGCGGGATATATTTGGTCGAGATGTTCACTGAACGTAGGATTATTATCAATGACAAAACATCATCGATATAGCAAACAGTTAAATTTAACGATCTGGACAATTTCTTTTTGTTATTTTACAAGCAAGTCGTCTAGTAGGGGCGCGCAATTTGTGCCCATTGGAATGCCAACTGTCTGTTGAAAAACTCGGCCACCAAATTCTACAAAAATTTTGTCAATCAGAAACTCTAGCATTTTGGCAATATCACCTTTGCTGTATTTATTAGCACAAGCGGTGTGTTCTCTTACAAAGTAAGACACCCTTTTACCTAAAACCAAATATTTATATCTTGTGTAGTTTTAGTATCCAGAATAAAGAAACCAGATCCGACTCATCTTCTTAGCGGAAATACCAAATGAAGACAGAACCTACCTGTGGTTAACAAGGATCTCTTCATTAGTGTAGTAGGTGTATATGTCGGGTTACCAGATGTGTCGTTGATACCAAGCTTATCAAGGTAGTGTTCTTTTACAAACAAATACAATGTTGTTTGAGGCTTTATCGGCTGGAACAACTACAAATTTTTCAAAGATGGCGGACAAGTCCCTCAAGAAAGCAGGGTCCTTGAAAACTGAATGAGCTTTAGTGCTCATCGACCCTTGTAATTTTTAAATCCGAATCTGAATTAATGATCTAACAGTCTTGGCCCATTTAGAAAGAGTGTCAACCTTTACCTTTTCTCGCTTCGCCCATTGCCGAGCATTGTCCTCCACTGAGTCCATCAATTTGAAGTTCTGTTTCCAGTTAATTGGATTTTGCACTCGGTATTTTGGACCTTTAGATAGCAGCTTTCGTAGCGTATCATTTGTCACAAAACTGAGGTCACCGGTAATGATGTCCCCAGTGAGACTATTGTTGAATGGTGACGAGGAGAAGGGGCAGTCGGAAATTTTGGATTTAAGATCGTCAATACTGAAGTGCTGCAAAACCTTCTTGTAGTTGAAAATTCTGGATGCAACAGGCTTAGTGTAGATATGTGATTTATGGAGTGGTTTATCAGTAAAATAAGGTGGTATTTTTGATTGGTTTTATGGTGGAATATATTGCTAATGTTAATGCATCCAGACCTTTGTTTGCAAAATCTACCTTAAAGAAATGACGTTGGATTTCATCCTCTTTAGATACGCAAACTGGCTTAGATACAGCACCATTGTACTTTATCGCTTGAATTGGTGTTCTTGAATACAAGTGTTATTCCTAAAATCGAGAACAAATTTATCAATAATTGTACGCAGTGATCAAATAAGGTCTGAAACGAAATATTGGCAAAACAAAAATTTAGTTTTATTATAGAATGTGTTTCGTAAGAAAAAAAAATAAAACATCAAAAAGAATAAGATGAAAAGTATCCCCAGATAACAAAATGGTAGTTGCCTGACGTCGAAACTCATCCCTAATGAACACACTTATTTTCACTCATTTACTCGAAAAGTTTGTTGTCTGATTCTTGTATTTTTGTCAAATTGAGTTAATTTTCCAATTTGTAATTTATTTCAAATAAGAAAATAACCATTCCGATTAAGAAAATGCAAATTTCCTAAGTTTTTTCCGAACTTGAATTTGTCTTACATTTTATATAATGCCCTAACCATTCTATTCATTAAAATTGCTTATTTAAAAATGCACATCATTAATTGGTAGAATTCGAAATTTCTTCATCAACGATGTACACTATTACATGACAAAACTTATTTAATAATTTTTATAACATGAATATTTGTAATTTTGAAAGATCATATAAAGTTTTCAAAACATGTTGTTAGCTTGTAGTTTTTGCAGACATTTCTATCAAAAACTGAATAATAAATAAAGCTCTAAGGAATAAATAGGATCTTTTCTGGCTAACGGAAATCTGTTAAGGAAATTCTTTCCTCATTTTGACTATGAGAATGCAAAGAAAAATGCAAAAATCTTTTGAAGCGAAAAGGAACAAAAATAAATTTAAATAAATTTTTTTTTAACTTGTAATATATTTCTTATATATTTCAGATAATTAATTGGAAATGAAAAGTACACCGTTGCAAATTATAAATATAAAATACAATGTAATGCTTATCATGTAGATTACTTGAATGTTGAGAAGTCCAATTTTAATTTTGTTTTTAATTCAAGTTATAGCGAAATGTTAAGTGAGCAATTCTCAATTATTTTTGTATTAAATTAATACCAAAGTCAGTTATGATTTTTGTCTATTATTACTTAAGAATAGGTTTCTTCTATGAATTGTTTATCTTCAGAAATGAAACATGGCTTTATTAAAGAACATTTTAATGATTGGCTACAAAATTCACGTCACATAACGTTTCATATTTAAAATATGTATAAGTGTTATAATTACAGGTATGCTTGTACATGTATTAAAACCCCAATGGTAATTAAAACAAAATGTTAACGAATAGTTCTTGGTTTATTCTATATGTATTGTTGATAGATTTTTATTACATAAATACAAATGAATAAATATATGTAAATATTAGAAGATTCTGCTTAAATCACACAACAAAAAAGCAAAAAAACCTGATATATATCAACAAAACGGGAGCCCATTTCTAGCATCCTTCTTTCCTCAGTAATGACCTAATACCATCTTTTATTTTTAATTTATTATACAGAAATCACGTGTTTGAGATATACCATGCACATTTTACACCAAGTAATCAGTATCAGTTTTTAAATTCCAATGCCACCAAACGACTGTCTCAATTGTGAATAACGTATGCCCACCAGCTTAGTAAATTCCTGAATAATCACTGCACAGCATTTTTAATGATTTTAAAATTTACAACAAAATACACTGTCCAATAAACATCATTTGTTGACAACACTTCCTGGAACGAACAAGTTAATGATTTAGCTTTCGTGCATCGTGTGTACAACGTGCGTTTATCGTCGTACATCGTGCAATACAACGTTTTTTGCTATATTTATATCGTGTAGCGTGCATCGTTAACCGTTTTTCACACGTTTGTGTTTATCGGCCATCGTTTAACGTACATAGTACAAAGTTTTCAGAGAAAGGTGCTTTGTTTACCTTTATCGTGCATCGTTCATCGTGTATCGATCATCGTGTATCGTTTTTAGCGTTTAAGATCCACCATTCATCCTGCATCCTGCTTCGTGTAGCGTTACCGTACTTTTATAAGATTGGTTGGAATTGTCACGTGGTTTGTTAATATTGTTTGTAAATTTAAAGTAGACACTCAATGGTGATACAAATCACATTTTATAAAGCTATGATGTCCGGATTAAAAATTGCTAAATTTACACTGGAGGAAGCTCATAAAAAATACAGTTAGAATGCGATCATTTTTAATTTTTCAAAGACAATTTTACCATGACTTTATTGAATAAAGTGGTCGCATGAAGTGTAATCCAACCATACACTTTACACATAAAAGTAAATCACAACGGGTAGAAAAATACTTGCTCTCGTAACCTTTACTTTAAACCTCTTATTTTATACACATAAAATTTTACTTAGAAATTATTAGAACCAGTAGGCAGTATTTCTAATCATGCATGAAAATTGCACTAAAAACTGTTTTCATCGATTTTACTCATTATTATAGCTTCTTTTAGAATTTTATTTGACTGGGACTAGTTTATAATTCCACAATTCCAAAATACGAACTACCAAATAATTCTTTATATTTATTATACATTGTAAAATAAAGTTAAATTGAAAATGGTGATACCCCATATTGGGTTTACATGCTATTTAGTGTTTTTTCAAATTGAAAAAAAGTGTTTCCAATAAGTAAAAATATCTCAAAATTGAAAACTGAGTACATGATAAAAAATATTCAAAGGAAAGTTAGTAACGCATGTAAATTTCCTAAGTATTTTTCCAAATTTGATTTCTTAATACCCTTTAGATTATGCTATAACCATTTTATAAATAAAAATTGCTTTTCTACAATAAAAATCAATCATTGTTTTATTCCAAACTTTTTAATGATGTAAACTATTACAAAAGCTTATGGTCTTATTGAATTCACTTAGCAAAACCCATTTCATAACTTTAAAATTTGTTATATTTCAATATTTGATAAAGATTCTAAAACATATTTTGGGCCTTTTAATTACAATGTATGGCACAGAAATTACAAAACATCTTTACCTATTTTATTGAAGATTTCCAGAGTTTTTTGTCAGAAATATTTTTCTTATAGTTTGTTCGATGCAGCCAGAGACAGAAAATACAATTTCTTTATGCTACACGAGACGTCTCTCTTTTCAGTAAATCTAAAATTAAAATATCAAAAATTAGAATCATTTTAATAACTGTTATATTATAACTGCATGAATATGTCACAGGTATTTAAATGTTTTGTTTTTAGATTATTATACAATGCACACGAGCTTCTAGACTTTGTGATTCAATACTGGTTTTGGATATAGACGCGCACGTGGTGTGTTCCCCGAACGCCTATTGGACTAAAACAACACCTCATTAGGTTGGGGGATTAAGGGGCACACCAAGGGGGAATGCATTGATTACTTACCTGTTTTTACCTATGATTTATTAATTTCTTACATAGTAGACGATTTTTTCCTACAAGATGTAATCACTTGTAAAAACAAAGTACCGAAATTAGTCAAATATATTCATTTTCAGCAATTTCATGAAAATATACCATATTTTAGCCTGTTTTGGGTCCAGAAAATAAAGAGCACAACTGTGTTCAGTCTTCATATTTATATATGTTATTTTTTAACATTTTCACAAGATATAGAAACATGATGAACATAGATGTGCAAAAAGTGACCTGTTCTTATTTGGTCCTCTAAAGTCAATAGTACATGTACATTACATAATTCAATGAAACATACTTGTAGAAAGATTTAAAAATGTCATATTAGGTCATATTTAATAAACTCTTTCAGAGATCGTTAATTTAAACAAAGTCGTGAACATAACTGAAAGTCAATTTTATAGACATTTAAGGCCGCTGTGTACATTAGTAAGTCCTAACCAAGAATGGGTTACCTAAATTGCATAAGAAACCGCTCAAATACCGTTTTATCTTGGTGTTAAGTAAACATTTAGAACTTATAATTGAATACAGCTATTAATCGTATGACAATAATGTTATTTACTATATGAAGAATACCTATGTGAGAGATCAAAAGTTCATAGTACATTGGTTTTCGTTGTTAATTAGTCATTAATTGTTATTTGTTCACCAATTTTTAATGCTAATAGATTAGGTCGATTGTCGTGATGTATGAATAGTTTCTCATTTAGTATTTCGTGGCCTTTTACAGCTTCCGTTATGATGTGTTTCATTATTGAAGGCGGTAAAGGGACCTGTCGAAGTTAAAATTTGACTGTCATTGGTGGATGACGGTCTCATGGACAATCATGCGGTATCTCCTTTTTTAAAGTTCAAATAAACATGACAAAATTTAAACAAACACAATGATAAAAAAGAAAACAAATGCAACAAAGGCTTGGAATCCACAAACACCTATTCAAATTGGAGTGGGATTAAGTGTTCATGAAGGGTAAGCATCCCCTGTCTTGCGCGCAACACCCGTCGCGGAATCCCTAAACTCTTTCAATTCCTGATGGCGACCATACAATTTTAGGAGGGACGATCTCAACCTCGATTTGATGTATTCTTGTTGTAGTAATTTATGCGATAATTGCAAGCTATTCATAAAATCTTAATACTTGGAACAGAACAAGCAAGAGAGTTTAAGTTCACTGATATATATCTGATCGAGATGTTCACTGAACGTAGGATTATTTAAAAATGCCTGGCTGCCTTGGCTTCTGTTAGATATTTTTTAATGTCCAAAATAAGTGCGCTATTAAACTCAGAACAATAGCTACCTGTTACAAAGGTCTTTCATATAGATATGTATGGTGATCAAAAAGCACTATTGTTTAAAATGATGGAATGGTGGAAAAACATTTTGATGGAAAACCATCTACGAACCATTCCACAAAAATTGTTCAAATTGGATTAGTTTAGAGTGCATGATTAATTAAGTTCAGCTGTGTAGGTCATCTTGGTTGTTGATATGTGTTTGACTTTGGTTGATTGACATTTCTTATTAAGTTCTAAGAGACGACAACCCAGAGATCATTTTTTCAAGGTTTGGTTCAAACTAGGTCGACGGTTTCTGATTTTTAAATAGATTTACAATATTATCTTACTGACAAAAACTTGTACTTTGGCGACCATCTTGGTTGACTGGTGGGTTTGCCTCACACTCATACAATTTTATGAAGGGACTACAATAAGATTAGTCCACAAACGCTTAGCGTCACTTAAATGACATATGCAGTTCTGAGATGGGACCACCTGAGAACGATTCTTTCAAAGTTTGGTTCTAAATTGCTTAGAAGAAGATTTTAAAAAATCGATAAGGGACGATATTATATGGCCATTTTGCTTTTTCGATGGGCATGCCAGGTCCATTCTCACATGCATGCGTGTCTCATTGGCTCCAATCCTAATCGATTTTCTGTTGTGGCCGCAATCGTGGTTCACCTATTGAGATATGAAATTGAAAAGATATGGGGTAAATGTCAGAGAGACTAAACTCCAGCCACGAGAAAATCAGAGGAATTTACAAATCTAAAGGTTTCATGGCCACAAGGCCTTCAACAATCGTATAAAATTCTGCGACAACTTAATGACTATCCACCAAGTTTGGTTCCAACTAGCTAAGCATATTAAGAAAATACTTTTTTTTTTTGGAAACTTCCAATAATTTACGCGTTAAACAAAGTAAAGTAGTAATTTGTGTTGTTCTGAAGAAGTGCCAGAAAATATTTTGCTAGAGGACCAATCAGGGCCATTCCCCTAAATTTGTTTCAAATGGCCAGGCAGTTTCAGACATGATTTTTGTTAAAATTAGCACAGTAGTTAAGACGAAGACTTTGAAGTGAATTTTCGAGGATCCGACGTTCGTTTAAGTTCAGTTCCGTTGGGCATGTTTGCTGCAATTCCGGGATGAGACCAGTTTACTTAAGATTATTTCCAATTAGCTTAAATTTTCAGAGGAGAACATAAAAAAGGATTGTTTGGCATTTTTTTCTCCTTTCAATAATAGCGGCCATTTTGGTTGATGTGTGCATTGATGTAGGATAAAATTTTGTCAGAGGACTACCCTATGACCATTTCACCAAATTGTTTTTCAATCGGTCGAGTAGTTTTTGACAATAAAAGTAAACACTAGTAAATGTTGATGGAGAATTTATTGCCGTTCCAAGATGACGGCATACATTTAACTTACATGAATAACTATATTTGTTTTTTAAAAACACCATAAAATTATTTCCTTTATTAATTTGTGTTTAAGAATTATAGAAGGGAAATATCCAAATAGTTGAACCATCCACCCTAATCTCTGATATTCTCCCTAGAACTCATATAGAAAGAGGAAATGTGGGATGATTGTCTATGAGACAGTCATCCAAAACGTGTAAATCACAAACTTCTGGAGATTACCCTAAGGCCTTTAATAATGGACACATGTCCACACCCCAGTACTAGCTGATGAAGGCCCCAAAATAATATGTTATAGTATTCAAATATAATAACTATCCCGAAAAAAGAAACAATGGTAAAAAGGTAACACTAAAACAATAACAACGATACAGGTTACTGGCTTTGGACAGGCAAATAAAGTATGTTGCAGGGTTAATCATATTTGTGAGTACGCAACCCTCTTCAACCTGGGACAATGGTGTATTAAACGAAGAAAAGGCAAACTTGAAAAAAACAACTGCGTAAGATTAAACTTTTATGGTCGATAGATAGTGAAGAAATAATAAAAGATAAAGCAAGAGACAACAACATATACATGTATGACCTCGGAATAGTGCTCACTGTGTCTGACAGCTAGTTTAAAATACAAAGAGAGTTGATAACAAACCTGTTTCTCTTAAGCTGTATGTATTGATGAAAGCCCAAATAACTGGTTATATAGAATTAAAATGACAGAATATAGAAGAGCATTTATCACCCAGTCCATGAAATGGCACAGAAAACTCCATGCACAAATAACTAAAATCAAAACATAACGTAGGTGCATGGCACAGCCAACATTGTGTACTAGATAAAACACATGTTTGCAGGATTATGCGAAAACAAGATGTAAAACCGTAAGGTAATTGTGCATCCATAAAAACCCAAGAAACTCCGGAAAATAATGTCTGTAGCCCGTCTGGAATATAATGAGGAAAATTTGTGAAGGTTTAAAGGTCTTTTAATCTATGCATCCTATGAAGGCTCTAAGAGCCAGGAGAGCTAATAAAAATATCAAACCTTACATTAGAACACTAACCTGTAATATGGCTTGAACTGTAAAACTGGACTACGGTTACTTTGATTTGTATCACTTCTTACTGCTGATTTTATTTTTGTTTGCATAAACCAACTTTTAGGGTTGGATACACTTTGATCAAAAGAAGCATCTTCCCAGTAACTTCCGACATATCTGCAAAAGATAATTTATAAAGTAAATTTTATTTAAAGTTAAAACTACATCTTCTACGTATATGAAAGTCATAAGTACCATTTGTCATCTACTCATTCCACAGT
>JAULBM010059266.1:0-12192 GCA_032357055.1 Geukensia granosissima
TCTGACAATAACTCAGATGTTTTTAAATGGAATTGATTGATATTTGGAACATTAATAGATATATATGTAAGGTACTGAACAACGCAAGAATTATTATAACATTGAAAAATCCGGCTTTAATGCTGTTTCCGCATATCTCTTGTTTTAATTTTGACTCCTGGTTACTGTCCTGGTACATTTATGTCCACTATTAGAACCAAATTTTGGTAACAGATTGTGTTAAAGCAGACATCCTGTCTAGTTTATGGACAATGAAACTCTACCTCCTACATGACATTACATCATTTCTCAGGATGAAAGACCTGTGTTAAATCTCTAGAGATGGTGTTTGTAATAGATACAATATGTTTTGTTTTTCTTATAATCTGTGCCATTTGATCTCCAGAAAAACATTGATTTAAACTTCAAATTTCAAAAATCTTCTTGTCAGAAACAAATTAGATTGAATTGTGATTTTGCAGAAATGATTGTTAGATGGTCCTGTATTTAATTTGTGATTTCTTTGCCAATCAGAAATTTTAAAATTGCCGCCATGAGGCACCATATTTTTAACATTGGCCCCTATGGGAGTTTTACATTTTCATTTTGTTATCAGAAAACAGTGAACAGATTTCAACCAAACTTGGCAGAAATGTTAAGCAGGTGGTCCTTTATCAGATTTTTAGTTGGCCTTTATGAAGATTTATTATTTTTCTCAGCAACTATGCTAGATACCTAAACTTGTTATAAAGCTGCATTGGTCTAACATGCATGTTAAGGATGCAAACTTTGGTGATTCTAAGGTGAAGGTTACACTGGAAAAACTCTTTTAGACTTAGAAAATTAACTTTTCGTTCTAAGTTCTTTGAAAGATAAGGCCAATGTTTGGTCTCAAAATTTGAAAGTGTTCCAAGTGAAGTAATATATGAATAAATTCAAGAAATAGAAATACCATTTAAGAAATAAATTTTACTTGAAATTGTCTGTTCCCTGGCTTTCACAGCCAACATTTGAACAATTATCTAGTTTTACTTGGTTAATTTGGTTATAAGTAAAATACAAAAAAAATTGGAATGTGCATGTGGTATTTTGTTACCAAATATGTGCCTTGGGTATATTATATCACTCATTGCAGGTCTGTATTGTAGTGTTCCATAGGTGGTCTCCTCTCAGAAGTTTATATGCTATTAACTTCAACCAGCGAAGGTGACCTCAGGAGTTGAACTTTGTTGGGAACCTTTTGAGGAATGCATTTAAAAAGTTTCTTGTTAAGCGTCATTGAGATAATGACTCAAAATAGAATAAGACATCCAATAAAAATACTAATTGTTTGTATAAAAGATTTGTACCTTGACTGACAGTAAATTTGCATTGCAGATGTTAATAAATCCTGTATACAATCCAAGTCATCAAACATCTGGCAGCCAGTTTGCAGTGCATAAACAGGCTTTCCATTCCATTGCCAAATGTGTTGCTGCTTTGACAGTGAAGAGTTCAGCAGATTGTACTGGTGTTGTCAACCAGTTTGTTAAAGATGTCAAGGTATTTATCATTCATGTCAATGCTGTCACAAAGTTTTAATTAATGTTGATGGAAAAATCAAATACTTTGGTTCATTGTTGTTATTCAATTCGGGCACTTTAGTCTTAATCAGAGAAATAGGAGTAAATGAAAACAAATAAAGGAAAAACAAGTTAAATTGAATAATTGATTAATCAATTTTACCAACATTTCTGGGCCTTCTACAGCTTCCATTATGGTATGGACTCTGGTTCATTGTTGAAGGCCATAATGGGACCTGTAGAAGTTAAAATTTTACTGTCACTTGGTGGGTGGCTGTCTCATGAACAATCATGCCACATCTCCTATTTTTATATATTTGGACCAATAGAAATATATAAGTTAATTTGGAAGAAATATCTAAACTATGTTGAATTTCAATTACAGCATCACCATTACATTCAATGTCTAAAAAAAAGAATAAAACTGCCAAAAATTGAACCAATAGAAAACTAAGGGGAACTTGAGGGCAACTGAACCATATCACAGAAAATGACAAAATAGAAATAGCAAACACATACAGAAGAAAATGCTTTTTTCAAAAGGTCCAGGTCAAATATGTCAATTAAAATAAAATAAAACAAAACAAATTATCGATCAGAAGTTTATCCAATATTAAATCATTAGCATTATTGGACTCAAATATACTAATTCAAATCATTCATCAAATTACAATTAATCAGAGATTTGTCTGAATAATTGAATGATTACACAAATTGTAAGTACAGTAAATAAGCAAATATTACAAAGATGAAAGATACAAAGAGTAATTCAACATCAAATCATTAAATGTTAAAAAAATAATTGATACACACAAAAACATAATTACATCGAAAATTAAACGCCTTCACACCACTAACTAGTGTCAAGAAAATTTTTTTTTTTATCAAATAAAAGTGAAAATATTTTTTTAATTTTATCTTTTTTGTCAAAATAAAGTTAATAAAGGTATTAAAACAATTCATGCATATAGTTGTTCCAATGATTGATTTGTTACATTTTAGTAATATGACTGAATAGTAGCCATCTTGTCATGGTAGCGGCATATAAAAAGGAATACTTCAAAAAATGACGTTTCTCCTTACATGCCTTATAATTGCTATAATAACAAGCAATCAATAGAATTAATCTCCCACACATAACAATTTGTTGTGTTACCCATTGATGTTTATTGAAGGTAAACATTACAATGGTAAAAATTAAAATTTACTGATCAATATTTAATTCTTGAAACAAACTAATAATAAAAAAAACAAAACAAAAAAAACCAAGCTAATTATATATCAAAATCTGAATGTTTGAACATTATTTTATTTTTAATTCAAAGAAAGAGTCGAAGCTGCATTAAGGAAAATTGAAATTAAAAAAAGGTTTTATTTTCAGTTTTATTATATTAAAAAAACAAACAAAATCATATGTTCTTGACGATAATTTGGTGTTTTTTTACACTTCTTGTTGCTAATTAGTAAGACTGCTTAATGATCTTAATAGTAGACATATTTATTTACTCAGGGACATGTAATAGAGAAGGATACATAACTTGCAAAGTCTCACTAAAAACTTGAGAAGCACAAGAATTGATTCATATTGAAGTATTATTTTTAAAACCAGGCAGGTGTGATTCCTAGTAGACAAAAACCAGTAATTGTATTGCAGTTTTTTATTTAGTTTTTATACAAATAAGAAATGTTAAGTGATCTTTTGGATATAGTCTTGGACAATCGAGATATAAAATCCATGGAATGTTTTCAGGTGGTAGACAGTGGTAGATAACTCCTACAATAACAATGAAAAATATATAGATATATAGTATCAGAAACTTCAAATATCTTGATTGGCCAAGTATATTTTCAAAAATTAATTTTAAACCCTTAAACCACATCATAAAAAGAATGAATGAAAGACAAGGAAAATCTCATCATTTCAGATATCAAATTAATACAAAAAATAGATTTTTGTGCCTCCAAATTGCTCAGATTGCAGGAAATCGCATCTAATTTTTCAAAATTTTCTTGGGGGGCCAACCCCAAACCCCCCTAGCAGGTTCAGGCCCCTTCACAGCCCTCAGCTGTCAGGACTACCGAAATTTTCTAAGGACTACCTTATTTTTTTTTTTGTAGTCCTTTGGACTACCATACCTAAAAAGTTAGTGTCAAACCCTGGAAATCAGTGGGATATTATTTTCTATGAATCACTGTTGTAATGGGCGCTGCCTGGTTGATAGAAATAACCATACTTAATTAGATTATACAGTGTTATAGGGTCATTAAGAAATCTTTCTCGTGGTACATGTACATGTTTTGGTTTTTACAAAACCAGCAGTTCTTATTTAATAGGAACCAAAAAACATTTTATGATCAATTATGAACTCGCTTTTTATGGAGGAGAATGGAAAAGTGGCAATATATATAAAAGTATATATAAGAAATTCTTTACAATATTAACTGTACATTTTAGCTAATGATGAACAACTATGTTCTTATATGTATATCCCATATACATAAAAAAAAATTATATTTATTTTTTAGTTCACTTGTTACAGCATAAAGTAGTTAGTGGCATTCTGCTTATTACAAAACATGGCAAAGAAGTTTATACATATGGGGAACTGACAAATCTCCTACAAGTAAGTAAATTAGGCAAGGATGAATGTTCACAAAGTGTCAGCCTCCCTAAAATCATGTAAAAGATGTTACATGTACAACCCTTGAAAGCCTAAAAAAATAAATTTGTTATTTTGTTCAGAATGTCAGAATTATGGATAAGGTCTGTTTTTGACACACACACATGTAAATATAGTGCTGATTAATTCGAAAAGGATAAAGCACCATAAGAGGCTGAAATGGCCTAAATTTTTATTGAATTTGCAGAATTTATTTCATGGTTGCATGAAAAAAGATCTTGTAAAATTATGATATCATCAAAAAGTCAATTTTATGCAAGAAAGAGGAAGGAAAAAAGATCTGAAGGGCCAGACAAAGGGGGATTAGTCGACAGACACAGCAATCTCTGGAACATGGACAAGTCAGAAAGGTCTTGATTAGACTCTGCTTTAAAATTTCCTATTAGGGATTGATAAAATAACAACTGTGAATGGCTTATTTTTTTAATGTTTTTGAACCAGAAATGTAGAGCACATGCTAGAACCAATAAGATATTTTTCCAGTTTATGCATAAAGATAAATTGAATACCTCATATGAATATTTCCGTGGTTCTTGCATGCACACTGTGTTTTTCTGCAAAAAATTGTTGCATTTTGTGCAAATTTGCCTCTTTTCGGCAAATAAATCTTATTTTAAACATTTTCAACACTTCAAATTTAAAAAAAATATTATTATAAAAAATATTAATATTAAAAAGTTGCCCTGTTTGATCAACTACACTCTTTGAAAATTTTTAGAACAAATTGTGTGAATTAAATTTAAAAATAGGAAAAAAACAAATTTTTTTTTTCCACAAATGCACCTTCTCCTTTCATCTCTCAACTATCAAGCCATAAACACTAACGATGTTTGATAATTTCTTTAAGGACAAAACTTTAGGGTTTGCTAAAATTCTTGGTTCAGAAAACATAAAATGCTAAAAGTTGCTATTTTTATGTATTTTGTATGCATGGTCTATATATTTTTTTCTTTGGCAATTCTGAAAGATTTATATCCCTGAAGCTGTTTAACATAGGATACATCTCACATGGGACTGTTCAACTACAAAAGTAAATCAAGATTAACTCAGGTAAATGTGGAATAACCTCTGATCACAGCTGCAAAAATGGTCATTTTGACGATTTTTAGGACATTCAGGTTGCCATGGAAACCAGTAGCAAAGACCCCCGGACCTCTGACTGTGGCTTCTTGTAGAATGGACCACAGTGGTCCCATTTATGCTGTATGAAAGTGCAGCAGAGGTGTAACTGTCCTCTCAGCTTGGGGTTAAGAAGCCTCCTGAGGCCAAAAATGGCATTTTTGGTGATTTTTGACTTTAGAGGGGGAGCAAAATTCCAAAAAAATTTTTAAAAATATTTCATGTGGTTTGACATGTGCATCCACCATGGGTCTTGTGACAAAACAAAAAATTAAAGGCTTGTGACCATAACTGTAGGCCCCAGAGGCCCAAAGGACAGCCTACCCCCAGCCGAAAATGCCATTTTTCGGACTTTTTGACATTTTGGGGTACATTTGATGGGCCTATGAGCAGCAACTTGAAAATAGTTTTCTCATTGGTAAAATATCTTTCAGCCATAGTATCTGGCTTTCCAACAAGCCCCTAACAGTTGCATTTCATAGTGTCTGGGGGCCCTGGGGGTCCCAAAGTGCAAAAATGACCCACGATGCCTCAAGGCATCGTTCGCCTGAAAAGGGTTAAATTAACTTCTATCATTGGAAAATATTTGTCACATTTTAATAAATGTTTGTCAAATCAAGGAAAGTAACCATCTGAGTGAAAGATATTGTTTATGCGAATTCAGATATTTTGAACATGGGTCTGCATTTTAAAGATTATATTTTTTTGGTAAGTTGATAAAACTGGCAATTTGGTTGCCTGGAAATGGATGAGAACCAGAATTCTAGTTTTATTTAACCTCAGAGAAATAAAAGGAATTAATATTAGACTTCAAATCAAGAAGTAAAAATTGAGTCCATTGGTAGATTACCCTATCCCGCTATACAGCAGTGTTCTTCATAACCAAATTTTGGGAATATTGATTTTGATAGGTTATTATTAATGTTTTCAAATGCTGTTAATGTTTTAAATAATTTTTAATCAGTTTTCTACAAAAGTTGCATTGATGAGAATGGGTAGTAGGCAAGATAGGGTCATCCACTAGTAGGGTTTTACCAAATTAACATTTTGCAGGAAAATGATTGTGTAGTCATTTCATGCTCCTGTTTTAACAACATTGATTAAGGAAATAATATGCCATAACATCGTTGTTAACTATATCAGTTATACAGACCCGTTTTTGAGAATTAATGCTTCTTTCTTAAATTTTCACCTAAAATTGATAGTTTTTAAGAAACCTAAAAAGAGCAACTGGTTGTCCAAAATTCATCAAATTTTTGAAAAATGTTGGAAATTAACCACATTTAACAAGGAAAATTGTTCTATTCCAATAACATAAAAATGGTCACCCTCTACTGAGAGAAATGTTCTTTTCACACTGATGGTTGGTAGCATAATCAAAGGATACCCTTTGATGCCAAGCAGACCAAAGGGGATGAAAATCTTTTGCCCTTTGATGACACGCTGGTCATAGGTGGTGAAAATCTGTTGCCTTTAGATGACAGGCAAACCATAAGGGTTGAAAATCGTTTGAACTTTGATGACTAGAAGACCATAGGGGATAGAAATTGTTTGCCCTATGATGGCAAGCAGACCTAGGGGCTGAAATCTTTTGCCTTTTCATGACAATCAGACCCCAGAGAATGAAAATTGTTTGCCCTTTTTTGACAAGCAAATCATATAGGGGATGAAACTCTTTTGCTCTTTGGTGACGAGCAAACCATAGGGGTGAAAATAATTTGCTTTTTGGTGACGAGCAAACCATAGGGGATGAAAATCTTTTGCTCTTTGGTGACGAGCAAACCATAGGGGATGAAAATCTTTTGCTCTTTGGTGACGAGCAGCAGAGATGAAAATCTTTTTGCCCATTGACGACATTTAGACCATAGGTGATGAAAATCTTTTGCCATGAAGAAACTCGTATTTACTGTCTGAGACTCAAACATTCAATATATTCAATATTCAGTATACAAGAAATCGTAAAGTTTTCATAGATTTAAAAACAAGGAATTAAAACATCAATTTTCCAAATTTATTTTGGTACACACACTAAAACATCATCATAATTAATAAATTTCAATTAATTTAAATATTATTCAAGGTAGTTCTATAGGAAAGCATGCTTTTGATAGAAGTTAAGATAGCTATCTGATTGGTTCATTGAACAGATTGACCTTTCCTGTTGTCTTACCATAAATGTTGTTTTAACTAAATTTTTACATTGAGGTTTTATATCAAGAATCATTTGGGCATTTGTGTATGTGTAACAACAAAAATTTAGTGGCTCCATTGCACAATTTAAGGTGTGGTCATTATAGTTATGGCTACTCTTATCGTAAACCGAGTACAAAAACAGTCAAATATGACATATATATGAATCTAAATGCAATGTCAAATTTTATTTATAAAGAACTTTGACAATTGCAAAATATTTGAAAGGAGATGGGGGGGGGAATCAATTGCAGTTGTTGAATAGGTCAGTGTAATGTACGGTGTATATTGAGTCTTTTATTTCCTAATATTATTTTAATCCAAACATACCAAGTTACACGCCGTATATACAAGAACAAACAGACTATAAGCAAGAACTTAAATAAACCTGAGATTTTCACAACCCGTAATGATAATCTCAGCAGGAATATAACAAATACCAGTAGTTAACAACAGTTTATTCTAAATTCCTAAATATACATGTATAATTTGTCACAGAACTATTGGAACACTGAATGACATCAACATTCCACAAGCCTAGTGAACGTCTACATTTGTGGTACCTTTGGTTTTTAGTAGGAGTGAGCTAAGTTTAGCGTTTGTGGAGATCTCGGCTGATATAGCAAGTCCAGTAGTGATCGTTGATGGCCAGTTGCCTAGACTAAATGTACCACCCCTAACCAAACAGTCGCAATTTGCCTCCTGTGGCTAGAAAATACCCCCAGCACATCCCGTTTTATTGTTTGATAACGTGTTCTCGTCCTGAATATGCAAATATTTGCCACTGGACGTTAAGCAACATCAGTACATCATCTCACAAATAACCAAACAAGCTGACGTCATTTCTAGTATTGATGCATGACCTGCAGCCCGAACCAGTGTGACGGGTCCCTACATACTCTCCTAATGTTACTTATAAGTTTGTAATCCCTCCAAGATGTAATTTATCAATCACTAGTAATAATTTAAGCTTACAGAAGGAGTGGAACGCTAATCTGATTCTAAAGGTTGGTCACACATGAGCATCACATCGGCAGTAATTTCCGTCATATATCCCGATTTCTGATGTAGATAAAGAACTGGGAATACGCGAATAAAATTACCCTGAATGATTCGGTATTTTTAAAGTACCTTTAAATTTATATTATCTATATCTGGACTCTTTGCATTTAAGCTTTTTGTAAATATTGGTCCTTTTAAATCTTTAATTGAGCTCAAATTTTTTTTTATTTGCGCCTTTTCATATCACAAAAGGTCGGTTTATAAAAGTGGTCTGCTCGAACTGACTAAAGAATGGCTACATACCTTAATTTATCAGTGAAGTGCCTTTTCATTAAACTAGATGCTCCGAATGCGAACCTATATCCGGCTTTCCTGCATTTTGGTCAATCAGAAATAAATATTAAATGGCTAAAAGTGGCGATAATTGTTTTTTAACAGGATCTTATACAGACGTTTCCTGTCAAATATTATTCTCTTTTCAAGAAATTTTTTCATGTATCAGCCAATCAAAAAAAGAATAATCCGTGACGGTAGGTTTTTAGTCTGATCAAGAAGAATTTTAAATAAAGAAACTTTATGAAGAGCCTTGCATATAGATATGCTTCTTGTCAAATATTATTCCATTTTCAAATATATTTCCAGTTCTTTGGATTTTTAGTGATAAAAATAGGTGCGAGCGAGCGAAATTTTGAATTTAATTTTTTTTCTTGCAATAGCAAAATATTGGAACGGAACCTCAAAAACTGATGCGAATACAGCAGTTTAAAGTTTGTTCCTTTCTTTTGGTATATTTTTATGAGCGAGCGAGCAAATTTGTATTTTTAGTTCGCCTCTACGAAGTAGAGGGGGACTATTGGAGTACCCTCGGCGTCCATGTCCGCGTCCGTGTCCACGTCCGCGTCCGCATCCGTGTCCACAGCCAGATCTTTTGATTTACAATACCTACAATCATATTACTTGGTATGCAGATGCATAAGGTCACAACCTTTCACCACACCAAAAATTGAGGACATATGACCTATATTTCATGGTTGAATGATTTCAGTTAAGTTTGAGGTCCGACATTATTTCTGGTAAAACATGACTGCGGATAATCAGACTTGGTTTGTGGATGCCTCTTGGGGTGGCCTACCATCATGCAGGTTGGTGTGCAGATGCGTCTTGGGGGGGTGTGTCAGCATCCCACCCAAATTAGGTCACTTTGACCCACATTTCATGCATCATTGACTTTGGTTAAGTTATTCGTCCGACTCCTTTCCTTACATACTGTGTCGCCTACCATCATTCAGGTTGGTGTGCAGATTTTACAAGTTTAATTATTTAAAATACATACATTCCAAATATATAATTTAAATTTCATAAAGTGTCAAAATTATTCACAAGACAAGCCGCAATACGACTTTCAGACTGTTATGATTGCATAAGAAATTTGCACGCAAAGTCAACTTCGATTCAAATAGCGGAATACGACAAGCCTTGGACGACGAGGCGAACTTTGCAGGCGGTTGCAGCACCTCCGGTTTCAAGTATGGCATCACTGAACTTGAAACTACAGTTAATAAATATGTAAATAATGTTTTCATTTATAGGTGTAATAACTAGAAAATATAGTTTCAATTCTAATTAAAAAAACTACAACTATTCCGTTAAATTCCTTCTTGTGTCCACACATACAGTCTTAAATCAAGAGTATTTGGAACATAAAAAATCAGCCTACTATTTCAACTTAATCTTGATTTTTATTTTAAATTTCGTGGTAAATTTTAAACAATTTTGTACCGTCAAATGCAAATTTTCCAATAGTTTTTATTTTGCTATAAATATGATATGAGCAAGTTAAATGTTCCCACAGAGAAAAATTTACTGTATTCAGATTAACTAAAATAACAAAAATTACAATTCATCTTCAACTCGCTTATATTCAGAAATGCACAAGTAGAATATAAAAATTAAATTACCAAATAAACTTGAATAAATTCTGTAGAATTTTTTGCTGGCACAAGACTTTTGAAAGAATACCAAGAAATGGCTGCACAATAATTTTCAAAAAAGAATTCTAGATTTGGTCGAAATAATATGGAAAATTTTCCGAATACTTTTGATAAGACAAACTTTATAGAATCGGTTACTAAGTTGTTGATATATATATATATATATATATGGTTATATATAATTTCACTAAACGTTAAGCAGCCATTAATATTTTCGATAGGGGTAAGTAAAGGTATGTCCCTAAACTGTCTAAAGAATATCAATTAATATTTGTTATTGACAATACATATATATTGTTTTTAGTAAATCCATTTTTCTATTCATTAAAAATACATTTGATTACGCCATAAATCATAAACTAGACTACTTACTGGACGTTCTTTTCATGAAGCCATATCTTACTACTAAAACATACTGCTTCCGACAACTGTCACTTACATCAAACTTTAAATCAGAGGGAACTATATGACAGCTACTGTTACCTCTACATAAGGATTTAACTTCACTTAAAACATTTATTTCTCTACAGTCTTTCGTGTTAAATTGTGGGCCATACAATGCCGATGTGACATTAATGACATTCTGGTTGTTAATACATCTGATATAGCCGCCTTCACCGTCCATGATACACTTGGTAACTGAGAATAAAAAATAACTATTCCAAAGTGATAATGTTAAAAATTTGACATTGGTTTCCAAAATAGATGAATTTCTGCAAATGATGTTTTCTTTGTAATATTAAGGAAGATAAATAGTATACACTTTGACAAAAATTAAGGTCCACCTTTTTTATTTTGTCAAAGTTTTCGTTTTGTTCCTATGCATAATGGGTAGAATACCAAAAACTTCTAGATCTAGAATACATAAATGAAATACAGAATCTATTTCATTTTTTACCTACGCTTTTGTCTTTCCATGACAATTGTTTCTGAAACATTTAAAAAACGTCTTCTAAAAATTTTTAAGAAAGATTGCCAAAAAGCTAATTCACAAAGATATTCTAGAGTTGGTACTTCCTACGAGAATTTCATAAATATCACTTTTTTGTAACAACGACTTGATTGATCAATTTAAATGTCCATGTTAAACAACGATTTACTGAACCATTGTCTTTGAAAATATGTGACATGAAGGATATCAATTAAAGAGATAGAGCAAATTATCCTTCTGGAACACGTGATTGTAGTTTAATAGGAATCCACGAGGCTCTTTCTTTAGTTGAACTTGTTCCATTAAGGTGTCATGAAGTGTTAGCATCATCTTTCTTGCACGCAACACCCGTCGTGGAAATCCTAAATCTCAAATCAGGGTTAACGTCAATTCGAGAAGAGATCAACTTATTTTTTTATTACCGGTAACAGGTCCATATGTGATGGCGACCATAAAATTTTAGGACGGACGACTTCAACCTTGATTGGATGTATCCTTGTTGAAGTATTTATGCGACAATAGCAATGCTCTCTTTAGAAAATCCTGATATTTGGAACAGGCAGGAGGCAGAGGAGGCAGGAATATTGCCACATAAATATGGGACGTTTACAATAATTAAGTTGAAGTAATCCCTGTTTGTCTTAAACAAGTTTTCCCTCTTAAGTTCAATCAGGTTTTCTCTTGTTCTTTGTTTACATAAGTTGGTAAAAATGGAAAAAAAATTATAATTACAAGAC
>JAULBM010059267.1:0-10334 GCA_032357055.1 Geukensia granosissima
TTAAGATGCTTTCATTGGATTTATAAAAATGGTTAACAAAAACGTACTTAAGATTTATAAGAGTTATGTCCCTTAACCTAGGTCTGCCTCCTTAAAACGGGCTTTAGAGTTACTTTGAGAAAGCTACATTCGCACAGGCGTGAACAAGGTTTGGATTCTAAAAACTATTTAGTTTAAGGGTAAAACACCAGTCTAGAAACAAAAATCGAATATACCTTAAAGGCAGACAGAAGTCGTTATATGAAAGTCAGACAAGACCACGGGTAACAAAATGAAACGAAAGACATAATTCACACAACACTACACTGAAAACTTAAGCTGCAGAAAAAAAACCCTACAAATCAAGTGTGAGTTCAGGTGCTCCAGAAAGAGTAAGCAAATCCTGCTTCACTGTTTAGCCGGTATTTAGTCGCAACCGGTTTGTAAACGGTTTTATAGACATGACATGTCACTTGTGAAATTGATATTTTGTATCTTTAAACCAAATTAATGTACACCAACCAAATTTGCCACGACTTCAGTCAAAATGTATCGAAAGTGCAGCTATAAAGTATGTCAGAATTCATATATTTTGCCGCAACCCATACTGCAGTTAAAATTTTAGTTTTCTCAGCACCAAAAAAATTTCCCATTACCCTTCTATGTTAAATTTTTGAGATCGAAAAAAAAATGTCTCAAAAGGGCTTTTTTCGTAGATCAATATACCGGTTTAGTGTTATAAACAGAATATAATTCAACTTTATTCATAAAATTTCATCTTTTATCGGCCATAAAACCACAAAAAAAAGAAAAAAAAGAAAAAAAAATCATCGTATCTTGATACGCGGGACCATTAGTTAATTGCACCATTAAAATGAAGCAAATTTACAAAGTCGAAAAAATTAACATTACAGCATATGGGGTAAATTTTTTATTTCAAGTTAAAATGAATTTCTAGCTACAGCTGTGGCAAAAATATTTGAATTCGAACAAAAAATGATATGAAATATTTCATTGTAAAACTTTTGATACAGTTTCACTTTTGTTGTGGCAAAATTCTTTAGGATGGCGACCGGAACATTTCCGGAGTGATGACTTTAATCTTTCCACTAGAAATCATTTTTCAGAAGTATTCATGTCAGCAGCAAACCTCTATTAATAAATCCTGATATGAAGCACAAGACCTTAAGTAGCGTTTCAACTGAGAAATATATACTCCTATTCGGTGCAACACATGAACGAAAGTTTGCAATGGGGAAAATTAAAGTAATCACCCTCGAAAAAATATTTCTTGTTGTCAATTTCTGAGATTAAGTATAGTCTTTTCTGTTTTTGTAGTATACTTTCAAGTTAAATGGCATGGATTGGGTCAACATAGTCACCAAATTAAAAATATTCAATGAAAAATATCATGTATGCAGCGGATGGTGAAACAAAAACATTAAACTCACATCTTTTCCCTTTCTCTCCCGAAGACTCTTTGTGAAAGTCTATTTTGTAAATTAAAGAATTAATCGACGAGAATAAGTGCACAGTATATTCCCATTGGAATGCCGTTAGTCTGTTAAAGCAAATGTTATAAAACTGTCAATCGGAGGATTGGGTACTCAATTAACAAATTTAATTCAACGGCATTTCTCATGTACCTGTCCCAAGTCAGGAAATGTGCTGTCAAAGGTTTGTCTTTGTGTTAAAAATTTGTTATATGTACATTTTTTTTATAATATTCAAGTCTGGGCAGTATTATCTAATGTAAATACGATTTTTTTTATTTTTGGCGATTTAGAGCTTGTCATAAGGAAGCTTTGAAGACCTTGTGAAGAACTCTCGATTTGTAAATTCTATCTGTTTTTTTTCACGTGGTTGGTGCGCAGTCTCTCTGATATTTATCGCATATCTTTCTATTTTCACATTAAACAAGATATCAAGCATTCTGCAATTGTCATCTTTAGTGTTCTTTTTATTAGAATCAGTGTAGTTAAAGCAAACTAAGTTATGTCCCTGCGCTTGCCCCCTTTTTAACAAAACAAAGGTGAACTAACTTTTTATATTTTTATCGAGAATAGTTATATACAAGCTTGAGAAATCAAATGTTTTGGTGCTATTGCAAGAGGAAAGGAAACTTCATTTGATGCATTCTAGCAGTTTTAGGAATTATTTAGAATCCACATTTACTTCATGCCACTTCTATGATGGCTTATTTCACAGTAAGTCTGGAGCCCGTTTTTTACTGCTGGTAAAATAATTGCAAGTAGCTTGAAAAGAGGTTTTGTTGCGCATTTGGCAGAACCCGCAATGAAACGGGCCATGTAAGGATAATGATGCAGCTTTAGAATCCAGTAGAGTGAAATAAGATCAAATTATGCTAGGTTGAAATTCAAATAAAGACAAAACCGATTAAAGTACTTCCAATGAACTTTCATGTAATGTGATTACAGACAAAAACAAAGTTTTTAGGGACTTTGTCGACAGGAACATATTTGTCATGTAGACCAGAGAGGTCTGACAACACTCGTTTTTTAGGACCGAATAAGCGTATGCATATAATAATTGTTTCAACTTTGATTTTATATTTGGGTTTACGGCCTCAACGCCTCACCCATTCGGAAAGGGTATATAATTCCCTTCTTCGCGTTTCTCCAATTGTCAGGTGGAATCCATAATGATCTTAAATTTGTACTTCCGGTTAATTAATTAATTTGTGTACAAAGGTTCTATATACGGACTTTCAAGAAAAAGGAGAAATCAACACTGTCTGCCTTTTAGGTTTCACTAAATTCTATTCACGTTCCGCTATCTGACCAATGTCTCCCATCGCACTTGAACAATATGTTGATGTAGGACGCGACAATGAAAATACGTCATAGTGGAAACGGTTTGCACTTTTCGACACCGTTGCCTAAAATACAATAAATAGAAACTGAAAGACTATCATCAACCAATATTTAAAAATGTTAACTTCTGGGACTGTGCTGATCGAATCTGTTTCATGGAACTTGAAATATAAGATTCTACAGAAACTGGAACTTTTGCTTCATTTCTTACTTACATTTCAATAATGACTGGGGCAGATAAAAACAAAGCTTAACGACAGTAAAGAAAACATGATTTTCCTATTTTATAACTTTACGTTCATGTGTAGCTACATTCAAGCTGCATGTGGAATGAATATATCTCAGTTTATAAGTTAATCAATTTCTGTAATTGCTTCGTGAACAGATGTTTGTTATATTACTAAACAGTGCAAGTTTCCTCTTTGGTATCGTCGACTTTGCTTTTTGTTGAAGAGCTACATATCATTTTTGAAGTAGGTTTTGTGTCAGCACCTCAGTCTTATCAAAATATTTTTTGTTATGAATACATCCTCTCGAAAACATACCGACAGTGCGATGTTAATCACAGTTTTTTCTGTCTTGTGTTAACTATTATAATCCTGAATATTCGAAGGAGAAATGGCAGACAAAAGTTTTTTCTAGTGTCAATTTGATTTGTTTATTAATAGTTTCGAAACACTAGTCGTTGGTTAAAAAACATGAACATGTTTAACGGAACATTAACCAAAAGAACGGGATTTTATAAAAGATGACGACACTATGGGATAAGTTTGTGAAAAATTCGGTCCTTTTCATTGATAAATAAGAAATGGTATACAGGATTTACTTAAGGTTAGAAAGGATTATAAGACCTACAATAGGAGAAATCAGTTATAATAAATCGTCGTTTATAAGGTAGTGCATTGAAAAAAAAACCTAAGAAAAACAAAACAAAACAAAATTAAACAAAGGATTTTATTTTTAAACAACAGTTGCAACACCTGAAATTTTACGCGAGACTGCATACTGTAAGTACCACTATAACAATTATATCAGCAACAAAAGCTTTTCTCTCGTATAATATATATAATTTATACAAATTTGACTAATAATGTATTTATTGAACATCAGTTGTCATTACAATCTGTTGACATTTAGTACTAGTTTTGTGTATGAACAATAATCGTTTGCCGGTTGGTATTTGTCTATGACTTCACAGTAAGCTCTTCGAATTTTACTTTAAGTAGTAAGCAATTTTTTACGATTCGGTTAGATATCTTTAAATCATTTGAAATGAAAAAGAACTATAAAATTGTAAATCAAAAGTATTTAAGCGATGCACATTTATCAGGGAAGTACTATTTAAGCATATTTCCAGCATATATCCGAATTGATCGAAGATTTTTTAGAATCGCGGGTCTGTTAGCTTCAAGAGATAAACGAGAAATCGATATTATTTACCAGTACAAATAGAAGCCGATTCCTGATTTTGATGACATTAATTTCAAAGCATTGAGAGTTATTTATGTTTAAATCTATTTTATTCATAGCTTACCATCATCATTATAACGGAATATTATTAGTCAAATGTACAATTTAAAAAAAAAATCATTTCTAAAATTTCGCTTAAGTTTACAGTCAATAACAAATCTGTAGTAAAGCCATTCTATAATCATCCAAATTGATGGTTGAATATAAATACATGTATGTTTTGTGAAATCATTGACAAAGTCTAAAACAACCTAAGCAGCTAGGCGGCATATTCCTGCTCTAAAAAGGGTTTGACAATATAAAAATATTTAACAATGCAAACATATTTGTGAGTTATTAACCAAACAACTTAACTTTTCGTCAAAAATAAAAAGAAACATATACGGATTATGGTGGTTAAGTTGAACCATTTTAAAAAATAACTTAAGATTTTTGAAAAAAGGTAGCACAACCCAGGGGATGACTCCCCCTATATATTTATATCAATCGTTTAAGTTGTCTCCTTATTACTTATAAAAAGAGGGATAACCTAATCGTTTTGCTTTGTTTTTAAATAGAAGTAAAATTAATATATGGTTAAGAGATGAGGATCTGATAAGTTAACTTAGACATGATGGACAGCCTAATCCCGGGGATAAATCATAAAAATAGTCTAATCAGCAGGAAGAAAAACATTTATGGTTTAGGTGGTGGATATGTGAACCTTTTCAATGAAAACGTAAGATTTCAAACACGAGGGGCAGACCAACCGTAGCATATGACCCCATACGATTAACTTACTTTACATGCCACATCTCTTATTTTTATATTTACAACTTGGTTCTTTTATTTGAAATA
Organism: Geukensia granosissima; assembly: GCA_032357055.1. Classification (NCBI taxonomy): domain Eukaryota; kingdom Metazoa; phylum Mollusca; class Bivalvia; order Mytilida; family Mytilidae; genus Geukensia; species Geukensia granosissima. The sequence continues at coordinate 5,121 of JAULBM010059267.1, forward strand.
AGAGAATATATAAAGTATGAATTGGAACCTTTTTTTTAAAGATAAATTATATTTCAGAAAATACTGGCAGCCCGACACTGGGGAGGACCGCCTAGGGATAAACTATCTAACTTTTGACAAATGAGAAAAAAAAACTTTTACGGGCTAGGGCGATCTTAACTGATTTTAATATTTATACTGGATAAAGAGGTTGGGCCAATTTCACCGGAGGGCAGTTTCAAATTGCTTGTTACTCAACAAAAAATGAAACATTCGATAAGTAAAATGACCTGTTTATAATAATTTATCAAAATTTTGCGATTTTAAATGTTCTAAATGGAAAAAAATTGGAAACAAAAATGGACTAAAGCGCAATTTTAACATTTAAAAGCGATTTTTAGCATTATCTCATGGGAATCTCCATCGAAGGACCTTCATAACCAGAAAAAAGTACAACTTTTTTGAAAATTCATTGTAGTATCTGTGCATGTACAAATTTTTAGTTTGGTTGTCATGGTCCTTTATACGGAAAAACAACTTTTCCAAAATACTTTATGTTACCTATATATTGGTTTAAAATCGTATTTCACAACATATCCAGTGTGGTCTTGATGTAAAGCGCGCAGACAGTTGTACATGTAATATGGAGCTATATTTTTCCGAACGAGTTCAAATCCTGCAGGTGACATTTTTTAAGTGTAACAATCTTTCTCATTTTTACTTTAAGGATTGCTATTAAAATCCAGAAACTTTTGGTATAATCGATGTGCATAGTGGAACTACTTAGCCAACTACCTCAAGAGGGTTTTTAGACATAGGAAAATTGACCCTTTGGCTAACTTTATAAGACGTATATAAATTCAAAACCACATTCTCCACTTTCGAGGAAAGGAGAGAACGCATGGATCTTTGCCAATAAAAGATAATTTCACTCAGATTTACTTCTTAGACCCATATGATGGAACAGATTATTTTCTCTCTGGTGAAAACCATTTAGTCCAGTCAGAGTCATATATAAAAAAATCTAAGGCTCCTCCTGAAAGATAGTTGGTTCGTGCTTAAATATACATACGTTTACAATGTATACGTTATTGGACAATGGAGACTCAACCGAAATCCGAGGGTAAACTCAGGTGTTCCGAAAGGTTAAGCAGTTCCTGCTTTTTAATGACACCGGACACGTGCACTTCCTATTTTTCAATCCAGTATTTCATGATAAAGGGAAAGACTCAAAGAAGATTCGACAGAGAATGTGAACTTCTTTTTTATTAGATGGTGACTCCACAAATTTACGAAGAAATGATCCATCTTCATCTGTAATACGGAAATTACATAGAGGCCGATAAGATGGTGGTGTTGACCGTAAATGTTTTGAAATAATTACCTATAAGGAGGAGCAACACATCCCTATTTCGCAGTTTTTGTGCCAACCACTTAACTTTGTATAGAAAATCTCTGTATAAAGAATTCGAAGATACCAAAGGAGCAGACAGAAATCGTTGTCAGAAGACAGACAAGACCCTGGCCAATAAAATGAAACGAAATACAAACATAGTACGCACAAAAATACGCTGAAAACTAAAACTGGAGTAACAGGATCTCTACAAAAACCAGGGTGAGTTCAGGCAACTCCTGCTCCACTAGACATATGCACTTGAAAAACGTATAAGCTAGGAGGTATATACGCCACATGCTCGGGATTCTGTAACGATTCTGTCAATAAAAAGAAAGTTGACTATTGGAAATTAATCAAGTTTATCATATAGTTTTGTAAGAAGCCTCTTATGTATCATTCAAGATGAAGATCAAGGTATGAGGCACACTTGGGGGTGTCGTTTTTGTGTCATTAAATACAAGATCATTTTTGGTAGATTTTTCATTATAAAATCATCATTCTTATATAAGAAGGTATAATGAAAGGTTTAGGCAAGTCTTCTTTCGATTTTATGCGATAGGTCTTGACTAAAGCATGCCTTAATAAGTGCAGAAACATATCGGCGACAAGGGGACAATTAGTTCTCTTTGGAATAACGACCGTCTGCTGGAAAACTCGTCCACCACACTGAACAAAAATATTTTCGATAAGGAAAGCTGAAAATCTAATATCATTCTCTGAATATTTGTAGTTTGATTCAGTGTTGCGTTAAACAAAGTAGGTTTTGGTTCTACTGACAGCTATTATTTGGTTGGTCTTTCTCTGTTTTTAGAGAGCAATTTTGAATTTGATCTTTTAATCGTGATTTGAAGATTGCTTGTGATCTTAAAATCATATCAAAATAAACAATTCTTCCTTTCATAATACATGAACCAATGCGTCTTTATATAATGCAGTAATTTGACTGTTCCATCGTAAAATAATACTGCATTAATGTGATTTTCTACCAAACAGTATTCGATACGTTTTCAGTTCTGCCTTTGCATGATGTAGTACAGTGATTTTTTTCCACTTTTTTGTTTCAGGGTTCAGCATGTTGATGCTTTCTGTAGTAATGTTATATGTGAATATATTGGAGGTCTCCACAATAAATTCATTTAATGTCTCAAATGTGCTGCAGTGGTATAAAGCAGTGTGTGGAAATGCTGTATGTGATAAAAGTCTGATTACAGACGGAAGAACTGTCGAAAACCTGCAGACACCAGATAGCTTATGTCCAGTGTGCACATGCGAGAAAACATGTCTGGTTTTAGGAAACTGTTGTCCGGATATTTTCTTTTCAATGAAGCCGTCATGTATGAAAATGGACATTTTATATGAGAACCAATTTATGCAAGAAGCAAAAAGCGTTTTGACTATTGTTAATTGCCCACCCGGTTCCGATAAAGAAACAAAGCGGCTGTGTGATATGGAATACGATGCCATAGAACGTATCAAAAACGTACCTGTTTCATCAATAAAAAGTGGATTAACATATAGAAACATTCACTGTTCAAAGTGTTCAAATGAAAGTGCCGACAATTTAATTAGCTGGAATATGGAGACAGACTGCGCCAAATTCGCGGATTTTAACTTCCTTTCATCATTTGATGAAATAATATCTGTTGCAAAAGATAAAAAATGTAATATGTTCTTTACAGACAAAGACATTTTCCCACCACCAAGATCATGCAACGTAGATGAAAATATTATAAACTCCTGCAACGTGACAGGAACATGGACAGTATACAACTCGGATGTTGATTATGCTTGCAAAACATATGACCATAAGTTTCATTTCTTTAAAAATGTCTTCTGTTATATTTGTAACCCGCCGCAAATTGTGGAAGATATTATTGGGCATTGTAATTTTACTGGTTTGTGGTTTCCATTTGATATTGAGTTGGAAAACGCTTGTTTGCACACTTTGCAAACCTCAGTGACGGGCAAATTCAAAAATATTTACTGTTTTTTGTGCAATAACAACAACAGTTATATGCTTCCGCGGTTTCATGATATAAATGTGTCCATATCCGAACGAGCCGAAATTACTACAGACAGTTTATTAAAATTAACCGCCAAGTTTATTTTCGAATATGACATACTGAACGTAGATGTTGATAGTGTTCTTGAAAGTGGAAATAAATATCTGAGGTTGCATAATGTCACGACTGATGAAAGTCCGTCAGTATCCGTAAATTATATCCAGGAAAACGAAAACAGAAGTTCAATAGATATACTAGCTATATTGCAAAAATACTATGCTTCTACGGGCATGTCTGATTTTTGTCATAATTATTCATATTTCGAGACCACGGACCCCTGTCATTGTGACGATAGTTGCTATTTTTCGTCATATGGTTGCTGCATCGACAAATATTTTCAAAAATCAACAATGTGTACTGATGACAAATATTCAACATTTAGGCAACGATTTTTGGTCTATAATTCCTGCACGAATTTTCAACAAAACCCCGTTTTAGATAAACTCTGTAAGGTTGACGATGACAGTAATTTATTTTTGTTTCTGCCAACCTTATATTTAACACAAAATGGCGTCAGTGAACATTATAAGAACATATATTGTGCCTTATGCAATGAAAATACTAATTCTAAGAATTTATTTCCATGGAAATTAAAACTTGAATGTGATGTATATATTCCATCACGTTTCCATCAATCCTTTGAGGAATATATTTCATTTGCTATAGATAATAGCTGTTATATTTATTATGAATATAATGATTACAGAAGTGACGTTATGACATGTGAGCGACAAACCTATAGTCATTGTAACTCAACGGGTTTGTGGAAACAGTATGACACTGATATACTTGAGGCTTGTGAAAATTACAATATTCCAAGTGGTTCTATATGTTCTCTTTGTAATCCTGAAAATAGCACTGAAATAATATATTCAGCTTGCAACGTGACAGGAATGTGGGACTACTATGACCCGTACTTAGATAAAAACTGCTTAAAGTATCCCGCTATTCAAACATTTGCACCATATAAAAATTACTTTTGCGAAAAATGCAATAAGTTAACATTCGCAGAGAGAACTACAACAATTTTTCCATCAGTGACTAATTTGCCAACTCCTACACTTTCTTCATTTCCTTCATATCGATTTATATTTGCCTTTTCTAACTACAAGGAACCAACACAGGAAACAACGACAGTCCAGTGTAACGAAAGTCAGATTCTGAACACAATTACGGTAAGAAATATTGTCACTAGATAAACAATGCTGAAACCATATGGCCTTTTAAAATAAATTTCTTTATTTTAATAATAGTAAAATTTTATTGATAAACTCAAATACACTTCCAACTTAAAATTAATCAATTATATAATAAGATAGAAAAAAGGGGGATATGTAGTAAATATTCATGACACAAAAACTCATATGAACAAGAAAATTCCAAGCAAAGGAACAGCGCTTTGATAGCTGTTCTTCATCTCGAAGTCACAGTGAGGCCTTCAACACGGAGTGAAAACTAATTATATAATAAGGATCGGTACATCATAGTTTACAAATTCAAATTATATTTATTGGTTTTGATGTGTATACTAAAGGTTTTCACTTTCATTTCTAGCATTTACCACGGGGTTTGGAATTTCAAATGGAATGGTAGTAAAATGATACTTATGTTCTTTTGTTGCATTCTTCTAAATTTTAAATAAAATTAAATGTGTTTGTATATAATTGATATAAAAATAGGAGATGTGGCATGATTGTCTATGAGACAGCCACCCACCAAGTGACTGTAGAATTTTAACTTCTACAGGTCCCATTATGGCCTTCAACAATGAACCAG
>JAULBM010059278.1:0-10333 GCA_032357055.1 Geukensia granosissima
TGTACATACATGTATTTTTATTCTCTTTTAAATAACAGATAAAATATATTTTTGAACTGAATTAAATGTAAAAAAAAATCTCACTCCTAACCACCCCAATCTCACCCTTAACTCAGCAAAATCTCACTCTTAGGTAATCCGAATCTGTCACATGTATGTAATGATCATGTGACTGGGAAGTCTCTCAAGCAGATCAATTTATACTTTCAAGGCCAAAGAGCTATTTATCTACATCTTCTATTTAAAAGGCAACATATAATCCTATTGTAAGTGAAACAGGTAAAAGGAAATTTGCTAAAATATGTTTTAAACTTTTGCGATATAATTGTATAAAAAAGGCATTTCTATCTCACCTCTATCAAAATTTTAGTTAATATCCAGGTCTTACTTATTTGACCTGGGGGTGACATAATTGAAGTTTTTAAAAATAGAAAACAGGAAAATCTAAATGACTTTAAACAATTCAGGATAGGGAAATACTAGAAATAGAAATTTAGTGCACAATTTTCCTACTACTTGTAATCTAATTGATACATATTCTCTCATGTACCAATTGTAGTTAAGGCTTCACTCATACTACAAGTGCAACAGGCGTATATTTATTACAGGTAAATTTTAAGCTTGAGTCCAATATTTTTATAATTTCTACTAGATCAATGAACACAGACAATAGGCTCAAGGATTGTTCTTTGAGTTGTATACTCTTAATTATTTTGGGGTACTGGAATGTATGTTGGAAAGATATGGTTTACATCTTACAACTTAAATAATATTTTTCCTACAATTTGGGACAAATTCTTGTGCACAGCTTTATTTGCAAACTTTACTATAACAACTTTCATGTTTTTATTTTGATTGTAAAATTCTGGACCAGGTTACTAGTAATTCAGATTTTCAGAAACCATTATTTTTTGTTGCTAAATGTACACCTGCTGTATATTATTTTGCAGCCATTAAATTTATAAAATGATAAAAAAAGGTTAGGTATTGGGTAAATTTTGGTCTTGATCTCCATCAACAAAATTGATGAATCAAGAGGTCCGCAAAAAGTCTGGATCAAAACAAAGTAAACAAAAGGTATTTCTTGTAATGTTTATGAACATGTAGGATGTAATAACAAGGGGAATAACTAGTCAATATCTAAGACTTCATAGTTCAGTCATTTGTTTTTAAAATTTGTTTGCATAGATACAAACTTTTCTTTATTTTTTTTTTTTTGCTGAAACATAAAATACTCTTCTTCTCTGAATCTGCTTGGCCAAATGGAAGAATATTTTAAAGGGACCATTTATGTAAGATCCTTTCCAAAATTTTTATACCCCCCACAAACATAGTTAGGGGGGTATATAGGAATCACCCTGTCTGTCTGTCTGTCTGTCCGTCCGTCCGTCCATAGCTTGTAAGCGCAACTCCTACTACACCGCTCAACAGATTTCAATGAAACTTTACATGAAGCTTAAACACAATGTGTAGATTTGCATATGGGAAGATCATTCATCGTGGTTTATTCAAAGGGCAGATAATTCAACTTAAGTGATAGGGGAGCAGGGGGTATTCTTTGTGAGTTTTGCTCACAGTGTGTCTTGTTTGTATAAGAAAACTAAATTTAAGGTATCAATTCATTTGTATTACAAATATCAACTTGAACATGCAGACACTGCATGATGCAGTGGTTATTTTAAATATGACATCAAAACATTTTAGTATGGTTAGGAGAAAATAGATGGGGGTCAATGGTAATGGGAACTTAGTCATACAAGATATCAATACTTATTGCTTTTCTTTATTGGACCCTCTGAGTGCGGCCGGAATATAGAAATAGGTTGTTCAGTTTCTCCGCCTGCAGGTAGAACCCCTGCGAAAGGGGCGTCCATAAGTTGAGCAGGATGTATAAATACTCAAACTCCCCTTCACAAAGGTTGTGCCAGGTGAAAGATTAGACACTAGGTATCTTTGTCCTGGAGGTACTCGTCTTTTAAAAGGGGCGTCCCTGTTTGTGGGGGATGTATAAATTCACTCTGTGTTTAGGACATGCCATGTTCTAAACACGTTAAAGACCCCTTGTAACAGCTCATTTTAAGTGGTCAGTAGGCGGCCAGTTACAAGGATAAGTTTCCATATACTTATACCCCATTACTTAAAGTGTTTCAAACTGTTTGATCTGAGTGCTAATACTGGTATATTAGATTAGAGTAAATTTATCCCATAACCTGTTTTATTCCATTTAAGAACTGGTATGCCTACAAATGCAAAATTTATATGAATAAGATCAGTGACCAAAAATTAGCTCAATTAACAATGTAAATAGGGTAGTTCCAATAAATCATTAACAATTGACATTGTGTAATTCTTGTGTTGTCTGGTAGTTCAGCAATATTGAAGAGTTTGAAGTTAAGAATCAGCTAATCTTGTCTTCTTCTGACTTAACGATTTCTGTCTGCCCCTTTGATATCCAAACAAGTCCAGTTAAAAATACCCATATGAATGATCCAAAGTGCAAAGCTAAATGAAAAGATAGACTCAAAAATAACAAAGAGGACAAACTCATTTACAAAACAGCAGTAGGGTCGGGTTCTCTGGAAGGGTTAGTTCCCCCCTGTCCTGTGTGACACCCATTGTGAAGTCCTTTATGCCAAAATCAGTGTTAATTGGAATGTCGAAGTCTTCATATTGACATAGTTTCTGCTTTGATTTAAATTAATTGTTTATTTTCAGTGGGAATTGCCTTGGGTATAATGTAAGAGTTCCGTGTCGTGATTGTCTATCATCCTCAAACAATGGACATCTATGGATGTTTTATGTTGCTTCTGTTACCTCATATGAGAGAATGGATTACAAGGGTTAGTACCTGTTGTAGTATACACCTGTATTGAGCAACAACCTTTTTTAATGTGACCCAAACACTCATTTCAGTCAAAACTTTTATATTTGACTGTAGCAACACTATTGGAACCATATCAGACAGACATTGGCTCATTTGAGGATGTTTGAAAAGGAATTTGAGCGTTCCATGAACAAGAATACATGATAAATTCATTAACCAAACTTTGGGGCCTGACGCTTCCACTTTTTTCACAGACCCCAAAGTTTGGTTTTAGCATGTCATGAACAACTAGATGCCAGTGTTGTCAGAACAACGATTATTGTTGCACCCTGCAAAGTTTACCTGGCTGTCCAAACATAAATTGTTTTCTTATATTCCATTAAAATATATTGCTTTAAGTTATTACATGTACATGTAATTGCAATTACTTTTAGTTTGAAAAGTATGAAGGGCTTGGTGTTTTCTTTATAAAATACATTTGTCTAAAGATTGGACCCTTTAGCCACTTAATAAGACACCTGCACCAAAAAGCTAAATGCACACCTGCATGACATATACTAGCAAAATTAAAATGTAAACTCAAAAATGAATACAGATTTCATATTATAATGAAATGTTAATCAGCATGGTGCTAAAATCCTCATTATATTCCTGTCACTCTGCAGTCAAATTACTTGTAGTCATGACAACATTAAATAAGACAAAATATATTGTCATGTTACATGTATATAGTGTGATCAGTAGATGACTGTAGTCATGACAACATTAAATAAGACAGTATATATTTTCAGGTTATATAGTTTGATTTACATGATGACAAGTAGTTTGACATGTAGTAATGTTGATTATTTAACAGATATAAATAGTATTGTAAAAAGGTGGAGGAACAAAACAAAAAAACATGGGGATGAAAATTTCAAATACTTGATGAGTCCACCTTTGACTGTTAAAATTTTAATTTTCTTTAACTTAAAGATTTAAAATGAACCTTTTTTGCAGGTGAGGAGGCTTTGTTGTGGGGAAATTTAAATGAAGATGAAAAGAAACATGAGCAGTTAAGAAGCGATCAAGATGAATGCTTCCGTTAAAAAATGATACAACGAAGAGTGTACTGGAAAATGATGAAAAATGTTCCTTAATATGTGGCCTTAATATGTACATGTATGCAATTCAGTCTATAGTCTATGACCATCAGTTAGTTTCATTCCTGTAAAACTTGACAGACCACAGTTTAAAACACTGTTAAGCTTTTATAAGGATCTGTGTCCTTCTTCATTTTGTAGGAACTTATTGATTGTAAATCTAGTGGTTTTTTTTGTATTTAAATAGTTTCATAGTCACTGGTGACTTAGTAGCTTTAGCATGCAAATTATAAGCTCATCTGGACCAAAGGTCTATGTGAGTAAAACCATCACTTAGCATTTGACGTTGTTTGTTCACATTTCACTTCTGTAGCCACTTGGCCAATTGGGTTAAGACTTGTCAGGAATGATGACAAGATGGTCCTCTAACAGAATTATAATTTTAGTTTCAATAAGAAATTCAACATGCTAGCCAGAGGCAGATGCATTCTGATTGGCTTATTTTTATTAATCCTCTTGCCAGTGTCCTTGTAACCTAAAATCCAGAGGAATTTCAGTTAAAAATAAAAGCCCATTAATTAAATATTTTACATTGTAGTATTCCTCTACCTAAATCTGTCATAATAGTCCTGATCAGAAATTTCAAATTATCACCAAGACTTAAATTAGTTTACTTATAACCCTATGGGAATTTGTTAATAGGTCATCTAATGTCAGAAACCCTTTTGAAACTTTATTTTTTACCTAATGAAAATGTTCCTTGGATGATCTTTTACCAAAACTATAATTTTTGTGATAATCATATCTGTTCAGGAAACTGGAAGCAATCTTAATTGTAATGGTTGCATCTCAGAATTTTACCTAGCATCCAAGCAAAGAGGACAATAGCCTACCTTTGTTCAACAGATGATATCATGTGCATTTTTTCTTAAATTCTTCTGTAAGAACTTAGTCTTCTTGTTCTACTAGGTGAGGGAAACAAGCTCTTGGAAGCCTCTGGTTTACTTTATTAATATTGCTAGCATCCTTTGTATCCATCATGATGGCAACTCAAATATAATAAAAACAGATCTTTGGTGATTAAATCTTTAACTTGCAATACTTTATTATTTAAAAAGTATTGCACTTAGAAGTTGTCTCTACCATCTGATGTGACTTTGTGATAAATGTGTATTTTGGACCTGTTTTTTAGTCCACTCTTTGAACATGATCAAACCTCACATGGTCAAAATTTTACCAGAGAAAGGAATGAGACACTTTGCATTAATCTAGTTGCATTTTAATTGAAATGTCTTGAATTGGGTTACTTTTAACAATTTTATAAGGCATAGTCAATATGATTAAAAAACAAAGCTGTGAAAAAAAATTCTGTGATATTTTATAAAACTGCTGTGTATATGTGTTATTTGTTCACATGTTATTTATTTTATTTATTTATGTTGGTTTATGATGTATTATATAAATGTTCGACATTTCAAGATTTTATATGGATTTATAGTTAAGTATGGGTGATGGGTTATTTTCCCTAGCTCAAACATGCACCCAGACAGCACATGATATCTAGTATGTTATTTGCTGACCTGACCCAAATTGTCCTGTGAGCTATTGCAATCACCCTAACAATTGTTTTTGATTCCAAAATTGCTTGCAGGTTTAATATGTTTTATAAATCAGTAATATACTACAAAAACACTACTCTTTCAATAAGTGCCAAGAAAGGCTAACTTATTAATGATTTTCAATTCAAAACAGTATTAAAATTTGTTACAATTTATGGTCCAGATTCAGCACATTCTGACCATGCTTTACAAATAATGGCAGCCAGCTAGGAATAGAAACATATATCAATGTGTATAATAAGATATATTTCTCATGGTTGTCAATAGGTATTGTTTTCTTTGTAAGTAAGAGTCTGAGAATCATTCAGACGAATGTTTCACAAAAAGTTTTTAAGTCCTGCTTAACGTATGTAAGTTACAACCACTCGTAACATAAACTTTTGTGAAACCGTCACCAGGGGTTGATATATGGTTGTATGGTTACTTTTAAAAATTTTTTATGTGTTATGTAAAGTGATTTTATATTACCAGTATATACTTCATATGGCTTTTCTTGTCCTGGGACACATTTTTGATACAAAGGGAGATAATTCGGGTACAAATTTGTAATGGGTCAAACTGCATTAAATTTTACTAGAAGAGTCTTTATGCAGTATCAATGTTAATTCCATCATTTATACTCATAAATCTCTTCTGTCAATAAATTGTGTAACTATTTTCACATTAATTGCAACATTTCATGATTATTAAATAGACTGCTACTAATAAATCATTATAACTCTACTTGATATTTTTCATCTTTATTTTTTAAGTGTAATATTGATGAATTACAGTTTATAATTATGTACACACACACATTTTATCAGTTTAGTTCTGTTATTTGTTTTTTATATACACTTCTGTCTTTATTTGTGTAATATCAGAACAAAATGTAATGTACAACACTGTTTTATTGTTTAAAATTTTTAAAAGCCATTTCATAAAACATTTTCTAAATTAAAGTACATATTTGGCTATAGGAAATGAACAGAATAACATGCATGCCTAATTAATAATTGTTGTATGAAAGGGGCTATGGACAGGATCCAGAATTTTTTTCAGAGATATTGTGAAAAGGGGGGGGGTCATTGAACAAAAACCTTTTGATTTTACATAAAAAAATCTTTTACCTCTTATAAGAGTTTTTAAACTGTTTCATTAAAAAATAGATATCAGTTTATCACATGAGGAAAATATAAAATCTTTATACTTAGGTAAATTTACATAGTATTTGACCAAGAATGCATTTATCTGCAGATATATTTGTATTTAAACTAGATTTGAGTTGAAATCTGTTAACTTTTCCTTTGCTTCATTAATAAGATTAAAAATCCCCATCTCGGACCAACGATAGGGCTACAAAAATTTGACATATAACTGAAAAAAATACAATACATCCTGTGTGTGTATGACATATAAAGACACATCATTGTAGCAACTAGTTCTGATTGTCACATTGGTCAAGTGGTATCAGCTGCATACTTTATATTCTGGGCAATTTTGCTACAATTGGTCAAGAGACTTTTAAAATAATCATCAAAGAAACCGTCCTTTTATGAAATTTATTCCATAAATTAAAGATACTTAGACCACAGGTGTGACTGAACTTTGTATTATTGTTCTTTGAATTTGTTACATTACCGGTAAGTTGAAGTTTAAGTGGAAATTGTTCACTCATTATTTAAATGTTGTTAGTCTGTTGGTGTCTCCTATCTGTAGTTCAATTAATTTGGTTCTAGTATACTTATCCATTTGAAATGTTGACAATAATTCTCAGTGAAAAGTATAGGTTGGGATTGAATTGGGGTATCATAGACCTATCATTTTTTGTGAGACACCAATTTGGTAATTTGTTTTTTTTACTGTAAGTTATTTCATCAAATCATCTTGATTTGTGATCTTACTTTTTATACGACCGCAAAAAATTGCGGTCGTATTATGGTATTACGCTGTCGTGGGTGTTGTTGTCTTTGGCGTTGGGGTCTGTAGACAGGTTGGTTTCCGCACGATAACTTTTGTTCTAGTTTACCAATCCTTTTAATATTGTAGGACATTGATAATTGGTACAAGATAAAGGTTGGTTTTGATTTTGGGTGAAATAGCCCCACCCGTTTTTTGGGGAGGGGCCAGAAGGGGATTTTACCCTATTTGGATGCAAGTTCTTTATTTCTTGTCCAATTTTGATGGGGTTTTTTCTTTGTATATCCCATGAAAAAGTCAACATAATAGGTCACAAGCGTCATGACCTATTTCTTACTGTTATTGAGATATGAGGGGTCCAAAAATGGCCACGTCCTAATTTTTGAAACTCTTTTATTTCTCATCTGATTTTAATGGGGTTTTTTGCAAATGATTCTTTATGAAAAATGCAACAAAAGTTTCTGCAAGCATTTTTGTAAAATGTACCGTTTTTTGTATACAAGGGGTCAAAGGGTTTAAAGAAATGCGATTTTGCAGGAGATGTGAAATTTTTATTTTTTGTCCGATTTTGATGGGGTTTTTTGCATTTAATTTCTCTCAATGAGAGCTTTCAGTAGTATGCCAACAGATTTTCTCTTTCTTTTACTGTTTTAGAGTTTTAGAGTTAAAAGGGTTCAAAGTAGTGGGGGGAGGGGGAACACAATTTTGTATAATATGGAAAAATTTTATTTTAAATCAGACTTTGATTGGTTTTTTCTAAATGATTCCTCATGAAAAATGCAACAAAAGTTCCTCCAAACATTTTTTTGTAGCTTTTTCAGATTTTTGTATGAAAGAGGTCAAAGGGTTAAAAAAAATGGGATTTTTTATGAGATGAGTAGTTTTTATTTTTCATCCTATTTTGATGGTTTTTTTTCATTTGATTCCTCTCAATGAGAGCTTTCAGTAATATTCAACAGATTTTCTCTATCTTTTACTGTTTTTGAGTTAAAAGGGGTCAAAGTAGTGGGGGGTGGAGGGGAATTCAATTTCGTATAATATGAAAAAAATCTATTTTTAATACCATTTTGATGGTTTTTTTCCAAATGATTCCTTAAGAAAAAATTAACAAAGTAACAACAGTTTGAGGATAATATGAGTTAAAATTGATCTTTTATCCAGTCATATCACTGTGTCCAGCACTTTACTGTGTCCAGCGCTATAAATGTGTCCAACACATTACTTTGTCCAGCACATTATTGTGTCCAACACAATACTGTGTCCACGCTCACCCAAAGGGTCTTTTGTTCACCTTTCACATTTCAACGTGGTGTGGTCATATCATGCTGCGCTTGCAAAGCACCTTTGTTCCCCATAGTAAAGCAAACTTAACAAGCCACTTCACATGCTCCACTACCCTTCTCTTATCATTTTTCATATTCAATGGGTTTTAAAAGCCCCAGACCCCAATTTTTAAACTTATTAAAAGGTTTTTGGTCAGATTTAGGTGCAGATACTTGTACTCATACTACATCCATCTAAGTCCTGTTAGATGATATTTGAATCTGTACAGTTAAAAAGCCTTTTCAGATAGAGAACCATAAGTAGAAATATTGTATTATAAATTTTTTCATATCTGTTAATGATAAAAACTCAGCATTTATTAGCTGTCATGTTTATACCATTGTAGCATTCATACATTGAGAGATATTTATTTACACATGTTTACAAGTTTTGTTTGTTTCATTAAAAGTCTAATTGATTTTGTTGCATTTTGATTGCTTTTTAATGAGAATCTATTGATTTGTGATAGTTTGGTTTACAGACTCGCAACTATGTCCTAGGTATACATCAGCAGAATACATCACTGGAAAATGAAAATGAGGCCAAGTAGGTAAAGCATATGACCAACCAATATGTTAACCTATGAATGAAAATCACACCCCACCATGTGGATACTGATAAAAGACCTAATGATGAATATTGAATTTTAAGTAACCAGAGCGAAATTCTCAAATGAAATAAGATAGACTGGAACTTAAGATCATATGTAGTGGGTATGATTATAACAGATAATGAGAAATAAACATTGAGTTGAAAACTTTTCGCAAATTTTCTTAATTTTTTACAAATTTATTGAAAGTTCCAAAAATGAGGTCTAAGGCAAATGACATACGACTATCTGGCAAGAACTGTCTACATTATAAATCCATACTAAGAAAAAGGAAAGAAGCCAGACATGGAAGTCTCTTAAAACAATCTTTGAACTTCATCTCCAAGTTGCAGAGATGATTCAACAAATGCTCATTAAGGGATCCGTTTCTGCTGAGAAACTATGTGTAAGGAAATGTGAGATTTGTTATGTTTTATATGAGAGCGCCATTCAAAATGTGTAGATTGCAAACATCCTGTTCCTTATAGGTAACGATTATGGCTTCTATAAAAAGAGGTGGAGGTGACACTTTCTAACTTGCTCAAAGCAAGACTAATTTGAAGTTTTCAAATCTTAAGGAAGGTTCTTGTCGAATATAAACAAGAGATGTGGTATGATTGTCTGCAAACCAAAAGGTGTAAATCTCCAACTTCTACATGCCATTCCTGGAGTAAGAGAATTGGTTGGGTAGTGTTACAACAAGATAACTTACTGCCATTGCAAGCCATTCCTGGAGTAAGAATTGGTTGGGTAGTGTTACAACAAGATAACTTACTGCCATTGCAAACCATTCCTGGAGTAAGAGAATTGGTTGGGTAGTGTTACAACAAGATAACTTACTGCCATTGCAAGCCGTTCCTGGAGTAAGAGAATTGGTTGGGTAGTGTTACAACAAGATAACTTACTGCCATTGCAAGCCGTTCCTGGAGTAAGAGAATTGGTTGGGTAGTGTTACAACAAGATAACTTACTGCCATTGCAAGCCGTTCCTGGAGTAA
>JAULBM010059289.1:0-10333 GCA_032357055.1 Geukensia granosissima
TCCTTATATCCATCATCCGCTGTAAATTATATCCACTGATGAATGATTGTCATCGAAATCATCTTAATTATAACAAAACTACAAAGAGTTTGAAGCTGAAATTTTATTTACACTACGAGTTGTAAATGATTTCCCATCAGACCAATGTGGTTTCGTTAACTTTTGTAATAATGGAGTAATTTGAAAAATTTGAGCGTATAACACAATTTTCGAAGAATAATACATTGACGATGAGCCATAGAAAAAGAAAAAACATATTTGCTACATTTGGAAGAAGAGAAATATATGCTGATTAGGATGTATTCATTTTGCACTGATGAGGCTGTATTATAATTACAAAAAAATGAAAATAAGTCACCAACCCTTCTTGTTTACATCATACTTCCGCTCCGCGTTGGACATATCGCTCCGTGTTCAAAATACTCGAATGCAGGATGTGTACTTTTCGAAGCCTTCCCATATTTTCAGGTGTTTAAAGTTTAAATAAAAACAGGAAATTTTTGTTAACATTATTTAATGAATTTCATGTCAGACAAGTCTGACAACTGGGCTAGTGAATGCTCTCGGGTACTTCCGTTCCACCGGCAGAGGCATAAATGAAATATATAAAATGTGGAAAGACGAAAATGCACAAAGTCAACTAAGAGGTTTTGTCAGTATTTCAATGTGCAGAACAAAAACCTCTTGATTCACCAGTCTTCCCCACAGGGCGGCCAGGGTATACAAATAGACCGTTAGGTTTCCCCGCCTGCAGGTAGAACCCTTGCTAGAGGGGCGTCTGTTAGTTCGAGTGGGATGTATAAATACTCGAACTCCCCTTCACAAAGGTTTTGCCGGGGAAAGAATAGACACAAAGTATCTACGTCCTAGAGGCACCAGTCCTCTAAAAGTTGGCGTCCCTTGTTGTGGGAATGTATAAATCACAATCCGTCCAGAGGGAGACGTTAAAGACGTCCCGTGTTTAGGAAATGCCACGTAAAAGCACGCTTAAGACCCTTTGTACCAGCTCTTTTTGAGTGGTTATTGGGCGGCCAGTTACAATGCTAAATTTTCCGCTCCTATCTAACTCGCAATTTTTCCACTGGTAGTCCAAAAGTCCCCCCTCACATTCTACTTATCGATTTATTTTTTGATAACTTGTTTTCGTCCTGAATATGCATGAATTATCTGCCGCTGGACGTTATGCAACAATCAATCAATCAATCAATCAATCATCTATATTCTCGGTTTTTTATTGAGATTAAGACCAACTTTACCCCACAAATTTCCTTTATTATTTTTTTGCGTTTCAAAAGGGACCTGGGAACCCCGGCCCCCTGGATCCTCCTTCGTAATAAATTGTATGGTTAAAAGAATTCTTATCTCCAAACAGGATGTGACTAAACTATAATTTCGTCTTATCAGGATACTTTCTATTATAGATTTAACCTTAAGTTCTTTTTTCCTTTCACTTGTTTCTACATCTTTTCAAGACACTATCCATTCTAGAATGACTATTTGGTTTCCTAACTTTATCTTGTTTCTAAAGATGTTGAGCCAAAAAGTCCTTTTTAAACTGACCCTTTGTTACCTTTTCCCACTTCTGGTTTTGTCTCGTCATTATATCATTTATTATAAATAGGCCCCTAAAGTTCCTTTATAGTATGCCGTTGTTCCTAACATTGCCTTGCAAAGGGCTTTTATGTTCTAGATTGACCCTTATTCCCCGCCGTTTCTTGTGTTACCTTGTGAAGACACTAAATGTTCCACATGAACAGGTTAGTTTCTTAGAATTATATCCGAGTTGATCCAGATGTGCTTTCGAAGAGTCTTTATTTATGATTCGTTCTTTTTTACCTTTCTTAGAATTATATTTACGCTACGACAAATTTTCCAAGTATCAGGACTAGATTACTGCAACAAGGATACATCTAATCAAGGTTGAAGTCGTCCCTCCTAAAATTCTATGGTCGCCATATCACTAATTGGTTGATCCGTATGGTATAAGCTACTAGTGTATCTTAACTAGTTATGGACCTGCTACCGGTAATACAACAATAAGTTTGCCTCTTCTCGTATTTCCGTTAACCCGGATTAGACTTAAAGGATTCCACGACGTGTGTTGCACGCAAGACAGGGATGCTTTCCCTTCTACAGCACCTGATACCACTCCTCTTTTTTGTAAAGAAATTCGTGGATTCCAAGTTTTTGTTTCTTTTGTGTTTGGTTGTTTCAAATTTGTTTTGTCTCTTTGGACTATGCACTTTTGATCTCTCAAATGGGTATTTTACACTGACTTGCGTCATTCAAAGTATGCTAATGGCATTGTTATCATTTTTTAAAACATGTCAATGGATTTCTGGCAATAAAAACAATGTTCTTCAGATTATCCTTTTAATGGTATAATCACTTTTTAAAGTAAACACCCTGTACATGTCGTCAGAAGAATGCACTTATTATCAATAATATCACCTCATCGATGTATAAAAATGATATAAGAATGTAGTTTGTAAATGTTGTTTACTGAAGAAATCTAAACATTTTATTTTTATGTATAAATGAACCATATATTAAATGTGTTAACAGTCAAAAAGTGCAATTCAGGCAATAAGTTACCAGTCTAAAGTTATCTGGTAACAGTGTAACCTTCAAACCGCTTAAAATGTGCGTTAAGACTAAAGGTGTAAATGAAAACTTTATGTTGTTTTATAACCCCACTCTTCCAAGTTATGGGAGGGTTGAGCACTCATAAACATGTTTAACCCCTCCACATACTTTATGTGCCTGTCCAAAGCCAGGAACCTGTAACTCAGTGGATGCCGTTGTTTTTATGTTTAAGTTTATGTTGTTATATTGTATACTGCTTTGGTCTGTAGTTGTTACATTTGAATATCATTAAATCTTATTTTGGGGTCTTTGTCAGCTTGCCTTATGGTCTGGATACTATAGTACACCAAACGAAATTTGCCACAACAAAAGTAAATCTGTATCAAAAGTTTTACAATGATATATATTATATTATATAATCTATCGTTGGAATTTTTTTGCCGCAGCTGAAGCTGTAGTTAAAAATCATTTTTACTTGAAATAAAAAATTTCCCCAAAGGGTGTAATGATAATTTTTTCACCTCTTTAAATTTGCTTCATTTTGTAGGTGCAACTCACCAATGGTCTCAGGTAACAAGACAGAATAAAACTTTTTTTCTGGGTTTTATGACAGATAAAAGATGAAATTTTAAGAATATAGTTGAATTACATTCTAATTATAAACACTGAAGTATGACATTTATCTATGAAAACATGCCATTTTGAGATGGATTTTTTCAATGTCAAAAATTAACATAGAGGGATAATGGAATCTTTTTTTACTGAGGAAAACTTATATTTTAATTGCAGGATAAGTTGCGGCAAAAAAACCAAAATTCCAACAATATATAACATGACCTGCTTCATAGCTGAACTTTCGATATATTTTGATTTAAGTGGCAAATTTCGTTTGGTGTACAAAGTACCATTGATGAAGGCCATAGGGGTGGCTGTCTCACTACATGTAGCAATTATACCACCTCTCCTGTTTTTCTATATTGATTAAACTAAGAAATATTTTACTTTGACACTGTCGGAGACTAGATTGGAATATATTAACATATGTGAAAGATCTGAAAATTACAGTCCTCAAATCTTAGAAACATCGCAACAAACTAAAAACAATAACAGAAGACGGAACTTAACATTTCTTACAAAACAGGAATATTGTCGGGTTCTCCGAAAAGGGTGAATTGATTTATTGCTGTTTAACGTCCAGCGGCAAATATTTCATACATTTTCAGGACAAGAATAAGTTATCAAACAATGAATCATAAATTACTCTGAAAGGCAATTACCCTCTCTCCACGAGAGGCACCTGTCATTGAATCATTTTTTCTAATCGGGGTTCACGTTGTTCATATATTTCAGTCTTGAATCATTCCCCAGAACTGGCAGATTAGGGCTACCTGTTGTTTCGTATGGGAACTTATTTTATGTTGGGAGAACGCCATTTTGTCAAAACAATTATCTCCTAGTTCGAATTTGTACAAAATGTAGAAAAGGTCAGTTACATATAACTGGGTCCAGTTGTTCAAAATTTAATTACATTTTTCAATGCTTGTTTGTCGGTGATTAATCAGTATTTTTTATGAAGACTTGCTCTCCAGCTCCAATAAAGACGATTTCTCAGCATGCAAAATTTCAGACTTTTATTATTTATAATCTTATTAAAATTCAAAGTTAAAAAGGTCGTTATCATTTGAAGAATTGGCCATAGGTCGTCATCTAGCGGAAATACACTGATTGCTTATTCATTTTCATATTGACATCTACCAGAGAAAGTTATCGAGCTTGCATATGATGGCCTTTTTATCACCATCCTCATAATTACCACATCCGATATATAAGTGTCCAGTATGATTGAATGACAATGACCATGGTAACTCTATCCCTATCTCTATTGTATTGTAGTAGGTAATGATCTTGCCTTTGCTGGACAGAATGTGTAGGATGTGATTTGTGTAGTCGGTTACCAGAAAGTTATCTGAGGGTGTTGTTTTAATGCTCAGTGGTCTAAAAGGATTTTCTGTATTGTTTATCCTTGAATGTCCGGAGTAGATATGGTTGACATCTCCATCTTGATCCAGGATAACAACCCTTCCCTTATCTTCAGATAACCAATCTCTGACCCTAATTTTGTTTCTATTATTACTTGCCAACCCTACTGGAAGTGTAAATAAAGGTGTGCCATTCTTGTCATCCTGAAAAACATTCTCCCGACGTCCTGATTGGTCGATAACTATAACTTGTTTGGGTCCAGTAGCTGGCCAGGCTGGCCCTAGATTCATAGCACCAATGATAAGTTTATTGTCATTGGTCATATGTATACCTAATGGTTGTAATGGTGAAACATTGTAAATGGAGTTCTTCAGTTCCATTGTACTAGATGACATGGCTTTAAGTGAAGATGATCCAACTACAGAGAGCAGTAGATTACCAGATGGCGTGAGAATCATGTCATTAACATCCAGGCTTAATTTGTATTTGACTTCAAGTATACCTCTAACTGGCATTGCTTTCTGTACACGCCTCAGCCTTCCATC
This sequence comes from Geukensia granosissima, assembly GCA_032357055.1. Lineage (NCBI taxonomy): Eukaryota > Metazoa > Mollusca > Bivalvia > Mytilida > Mytilidae > Geukensia > Geukensia granosissima. Next base: position 5,112 of record JAULBM010059289.1, read on the forward strand.
AGTCATCCAGAGTGAATCATCATGGCAAACAATGAGATTTTCAATTTTGTCGCATTTGGTTTGGAATTTTTGAACCACTGACAGGTCTGTGTTGTGAGAAATATTAACTTTCACAAGTTTTCCGTATAAAAGTGAAAATTTTGAAAGCTCTCCAGGGACAAAATTCGGTACAGGATCAAAGATGGCTTTGGCTGGATTTATATCTGTTTTCATTGACTTTAAGAAGGTTTTTGAGAAAGCTTTTGTGAGGTCACGGGACTGGCATAAACTATTTACCTCATCATGTTGTTTTAGTAGTGTTTCTTTCGCCTCATTAACTCTCTGTTTTTCATCTTTCACGGATTTAGAAACATTTGACCACTTCTGTTCTAATTCACTTAAAAGTTCATCACAATGTTTCTCAATAGCACTAATCATAGACTTTTTGTAGTCTTGAATACCTTGTTTTGATTTCTTGCAAACTAATTCTTCTAGAAATTTTATTTTCCTTAGTTCCTCTTCCCTCTGGGACAAATTTTGAATTCCTTTTTGCATTTTTTCCTGTTCATTTTTTATTATTTCCAATTGAATTTTGTATCCATCACTGATTTCTGTCAGATCGTGTTTATTGTGAGTTTTAGAAATGCAGAGCGGACACACCAATTCATTACATGTTTTGCAATAGAGACAACAATTTTGTCCAGCATGCTCGCTACACTTCAATTTGGTAAAGTCAGGTTTTGATTGATCCTGATGTGTACAGATGTCTTTGATGTCTATAATGGTGTGGTCCACGGTGGATTGAAACTTGGTATGTACTTTATCGCGACATCTCTGGCACATCATCAGACCACATTCAAGACACTTCCATTTCAGTTTGGGATCATTCTCACACAACTCGCAGACTAGAGCTACTTGTTCTTTCGTAACCGAACTTATCCTATGTTGAGCGAACGCCATTTTGTCAAAATTGTTTTATCTCCTAGTGCGAATTGTATACAAAATGTAGAAAAGGCTAGTTGGATTTTATTGTAAGGTTAACAGTAAAATAGTTACTTTAAATTTTGAACGTTCAGTTGCTTCTTGTTGAAATGCGATGCGGTGTCATTAACACTAGACAGAGCTGGGTCGTTGACACAAAAATTGCTCACACAGGGACATGCTGCTCCTTGGTTGAAGTCACCACTCAAGAAATTAAAACGGTTGAAACCACAATTTTGTCGGTCGGTATGGGATATCCGTTTCACTTATGAAGACGGACCTTTTCCAAAGATGATGCGGAGAAAATCAAAAAAAAAATCTTGAGGTTATGATCCCATGATATTTTCTCTTACCATGAAGTTACTAATAACTGGGCAATGCAGCGGGTGTCTTAAAAGATCCTTACCTTTCCATAAGACCTAAGTTCACCTACGGTTTTTTGTTGGGGTCAACATTGCTCATAGTTTTGTGTTTGTTTTTAGTTTGATATGTATATGTGTCATGTACATGTTCCGTCTTGTTCGTGTTTTTGTCTGGAATTTCGTTTTTCTTTTGCTGCCTCCCATATCATACAATTTTAACATTTATTTTTGTAACAATAGGATACATATAAATATATTTTTCACCCAATAAAATATTTAAAAGTAATGACATAACTTTAAGATACAAGTTTATGGTGAATTTTGATATGTTTTCACATTTCAAGAAGTACTATAAAACAAATGTTGGAAGATTAATTATTTTTAAGGATTATTACATTTAATGAAGCTAATTATTGTCTATCCGGGAACCTTATTGTATTTCTTCTTATTTTTATTGTTCCCAATAATTTTTTAGCTCCTCGGCTTAAAACTGTACGCGATATGTAGTTATGCTTTTGCATGTATATCAAAATTAAGAAAATTTATTAAACATTGCAAAATTTGTATTTTTTACCAAGAAATATTTATATTTGCCCTTAGCTTTTAAGGTAAATTGATATTCGACAGTTGATGTTCATTCTTAAAAGGACAGAAACTGAACAGTGTTTACCAATGCATTGATAAAAATGTTATTATGTTAACATTTTAAAACATGCAGAGGGTCTCTGTTTTTTTTCTAATGCTGCCTTTTACATTTAAATCACATTTGCTGTTATCAACAAGGAAGAATTAATAATTTTAAAGCACTCGTACATGTCACTTATTTAAATAATCAATAAATTCACTACGGACATTTGGGCTAAATTTATTACAGTACGCGAAGAATCACAGAGGTGACATACAGTATAAGTAATACACATAACTTCCCAATTTATAATTATGTATTATAAAAAATTTTACCATATTAATACACCATCGGTAAACTTATATTTTTTAAAAAGGTTTTTATCAGTAATAGCCTTCTTATTTTCATATCAATAATCTATTTTCTCTTAAGACGTGTAAAACTTTCTTTTAATTCAGCTTTGCTTTTTTATATATAATATTTGAACGAAATGTGGGATTACCAACATTTTGACTTCGACCATTGCTGACGAGTTGTAAATCAACGGAATGCCATACAGCTCATTAAATTGATATTGCTTTTTTCTGTTTATTCCAAATCTAATTTAACCCAAATCAAATGTCTACAATTATCAAATGCATCTAATTTCAATCATAAAATCCTAAAATTACATTTTTATCACAAAAGACTTTACTTAAAAATTCTTTTAATTTTTTAATTCACTCAATCAATGGCATCTTCTAAAGTCATGGGTTTTCGGTCGACTACGGTCTCCACAAATCTTTGACAGAGTAGTATAAAATATACAAAATTACCAATGTTAAATAAATACGGAAAATTTAGGAATGCTATACGTACATTTCAAGGAGTAACCTCTTACCAGAAGCACTAGAACCGAAGCATAGAAGGTCAAAGATTCAAATATAGCAAAAGAAGCACTCAAATCCAAACAAATCAAAATAGAAATCATAACGCCTATATTCTGTTGAAACATTCGCACACGCACACCAAACGTATAAATACAAAACTGTGTATTTAACAGCACAATTATAATTGTCTTTGAGTTAAGAATGGAGAATAGTGGTTCACGTGGTGGATAAATTTTAAAACAGGAAGTTCTAACAGATCTTTGTATTTTTTAAAATCTACCTTTGATTCATGATTCATCTTTCAGACCCGCTATTAGGAGCGTGAAGAAAGATCAAATAGGTTGAAATTGCAGGTGATGACATAACTCATCGCTGATTGTCAAGCATTTTGTACGCATCTTCCAGGTGTATTTTAGGGTACCAGTGATTTGTCAACGCCTAACTCCTTTTTCCTAGCAGTATGTGATTAACACAAAAAAACAATGTTGTTAGGGTCTTGGTCAGCAGGACGACAACATATTTGTCATATAGTTCAGGGAGGTGTCTGGCAACACTCGTATATTTAAAGAGTGTACTTTTAAGTCTTTCCAACTTGTCAATTAGTATTAGTATTTTCGTTCTCATCCTTCAAGATTCCTAAATAAAAATCAGTAATGGCTGACTTCGTCAGAACATATTAAGATACGCAATTTCTCAACAAGAGAGTAGTAAAGAAATGAACAATTTTTAAAAGTTTTCATGCCTGTCCGACTTTCTTTCCAAACATCATAGGCCAATGACCACGAATTGCAATGTCGTCGTTACAGACACTGGGTTGAGAATATCAGAAACAGACGTAGGTTGAAACTTGCATGGAAATTCACAGATGGATTCTAATACTTGATGGGTCGTATAGTCACTGCTAGTGGACCCCCAAGTCCACGATTGTATTCACCAGCACGGCTGTCAGAATTGACCTTAAGCTACACAGGAGGCTCAATTTCTTTTTTAGCTCACCTGGTCTATGAACATGTGCGCTTTGTCATCATTTTGCGTCCTTCGTCCGTAAACTTTTACATTTTTATCTTCTCCTCTGAAACGGTGAGGCCAATTGGAATCCAACTTTACCAACAAGGCTGCACAGAGGATTCTTGTTTCTGATTTTTAAAGTTCTCCCCCGAAATCGCTTTGTTGAATGGAACAATACATGTATTTTACAGGAAGCACTTATGCAAGTATGGTAATCATGAGTTTTATGTTCCTGATACTGTTACATAATATAACTTCTCCTTAGAAAGTGATTGGACAAATGGAACAATATTTGACATGCAGCATCTAAGCAAGGTCCTTTATTAAGTTTTCTAATTACTTTCAATCATAAAAACACAACTTTCACTGATTTCATTTGTGATTGACTGATGCATTAAAAATTTACCTAAAAGTAAAACCTCATGGCAAATTGAAATAATATTTGACCAGAAACTTCTTTGTGAGATCTTTATAAAGTTAAACAACATTCATGGGCTCAATTGGCCATATAATGTTTGTTTTCAATTGGCCCAATGTCAGTTGAGCAATACAGGCTCAGGATTCGGAGCCTCTAGTTTTTTCACATGGTAGATAGTAGGCGGCACATTTCGGTTTGTTTGGATGTGAACATTTTTATACTCTTATAAGATCTCAGACATCCTATGTATTGGTTCTAATGCTGCTCAATAGATACTGAAAAAACATTCAACATATTTATAAAAAAAAAGTTTGGTACACCTGTATTTTGAATAGATGCCAGTGCTCGTTAACCAGAGGTCTCTGGGGGCTATTTACCAGCTCAGTTGTAAGACCTGTATTACATGAATTTTGTCACATATTGTTTTACAAAAAATTTAGGTATTTATTCATATTCTAAAACCTTGCAATTACAAAGGAGGCATAATTCCTTATATTGTACACAGTAGATGTTAATTCTGATGAATTTAGCCACCCATATCCGGTAGTTTGGATACAAGTATTCTTTTTTTCTGTATTTGGATCCCAAGGTTCTAATTCTCCAGAGATTACTCCTTGAAACACGTGACCAGCATATTAATATTCATCATATTTATATTGTTACACCTGTTTATTATAAAACTGTAGAGTATCCTGAAATATCTGATGCAGAGGTAGCCCTTAGGAGGGTTAAGAACAAAACTTTTCGACAAGAGAGATGACTTTTGATTTTCCGATTGTAAACTTTCCGTTCATGTCTAGCACTATTTCAGCCCCACCTGCATACGGAATGTATATCTCTCAATTGATACGCTAATCCAGGGCTTGTGCTGCATATCAGGATTTATTGATAGAGGGTTGCAGTTGACTAGAAAGCTACTGAGCCAAGGGTTTCTCAGGGAAAGATTACAGTCATCACTCCGGAAGTTTTTCGGTCGCCAT
>JAULBM010059300.1:0-10333 GCA_032357055.1 Geukensia granosissima
GAACCCTACAAAAACCAGGGTGAGTTCAGGTGCTCCGGAAGGGTTAGCAACTCCTGCTCCACTAGTGGCACCCGTCAACATCCTCTCTTCTTCAAAAATGCATGTCATTTAACGTTAAACACTGTAATCAACTTTAAACGATGATTGTAATTATGGTGGATTTTAATTCTAAACTGACCATGCAAATAATTGTTTTCCAATGTGAAAGTAAATTAGTCCAATTACTAAGAGTATTACAAATAATGAATGACACTAAACCCGATATTTATTGAATACAGAGATTGAAATACATGTTATAAATGTTTTATTGACAGAAATGCTAATTTTACGCAATATTAATACAAAAACAGATTTTCATGATAAACTAAGAAAACACGAAATAATTGTTTAAAAAACATTCATTTTTATTGGGGGCTATTAAGAGATTTTCACTAGAAGTGGTATTCCACCCTTGTTGAAGGCCTTGTGGATACCTCTAGATTTGTAAATTACACTGTTTTACTCGTGGTTATTGCGCAGTCTTTTTGATATTTACCCCATATCTTTGATTTCCATATTTGTTTCGCTGACAACGACAATAATTTAGCTTTTGGCACGACAGCATTGGTTGAATGTGGTAGAAGTCGTTGACTTTTTGCAGCTGCGTTCATATTACATGTATATATAATACAGTATATTACAATTAAAACGCTATAGTTCATGTATTTTTTGTATATTTTTCATGTAATTATCCGTGAAAAATATGACAGGAGAAAAAAATTCTCAGAAGTATTCATATTTCTTCAAATTTGAATTTTCAATATGATCGTTTAAATAATTCAAAATTAATGAAGATAGAAAATTATCGCTTGAATATTTGATGTTGCGAGAATTATTTGACGTGTTGATAAAATATATGAATTTGGTTTTTTTTAAAGAATATGGAATCTATGCCAGAATGACACGATCCACATCTTTTCTGTATTTTGCACTATAAAATTCTCCTTAAGCTGTTGCATTTAGTTCACTAGTTTTCCGTTAAATACGAAAAATGTTGGTAAAAATAGTGGTTTGCTTTACTTTCTTTTATCAAATAGAAAATTAACGATTAAAAATACCTAATTTTCGATGCGTACGATGCCGTTTTTTTGGATAAACCTCCATCAGGTACGCTCTGGACAAAATATTGGAAAACAGGGAATTACGTATAGGCGGACAAAGAGCTGTCCCAACAATATTAATCTATTTGAAACTTTTTTTAGTAAACGTAGAAGACACTATGAAAGCTATACCAACAAATATACACGTTAAAAACACCAAGCAAACAGCAAATAAACTTGGAGGAAGAGCCTTAAAACTCTTAGAATTTCACATGTTTGCCAATGAAAACTTTGGATGTGTTATTATTTAAATATTCAAACTTTAGGTTATTGCGAAAATAAATACTGTGGTACCCATCAAACTTTCCTAATAGTGATATTTTCCTAAATTAGCAAAATCTGATAATATAAACGCAATTTGTATGTGACTGAATCTGAATAAATTACTATGGTCTTAACAAGTTTACACGTAAAAAGATCTTTGAGAATCATTTCAGTAAATTATTGTTTTGGCAGAAAATCCTTATAATTAAGTTTACAAGTGCTAATAAAATTAGTTTTCTGTGTAGTTATAAAAGTGTAAATGATATTCCCTTTTTAAAGGTCTCTTCAGTTTCTATTGTGTTTTCCCATATAAAGTATAAAAAAGAGATCGTAACAGCCTAACGACAAGTTCGGTGCCACGTACATTTTATTGAACATTTTAATAAAGCTTAAGTTACGTTTGGAAAAAATTTAAACTAGCTTATTAGTTCAATACATAGCTCCCTTTTGCTTGTGATTTTTTGTTAACACATTCATTTTCGTATTGGAAACTATAACTTACCTATTAGCTGAGTTTGCATTTACGCAACATACTTTACCATTTCAAAAATCGTATCTCAGCAGAAAGTTTTCCGTATATTATATTCCAATACGCATTTAAGATTTCAATTATATAACCTCAAACTAATGCATTGGTAATGTTGTACACCTTTGCACCTTTTTTCTTTTATATTTCCAAAGAAATTTGGACTCTATCCGACTTTATTTGAACAGGTAGTATCACAAATTCTGTGTAGAAAACCAATAATCCTACTATATTAAAGATAAGTAAAGAAAGCACAACGGTAAAGTTCCTATTATGTCATACATGAAATACCAATAACCAGTTGTCAATAACACTGAATATTTTTCCTTATAAATATTTAAAAATTCCAACGCACCATTTGGTTTATCCTGTGTAACTATCAAAGCTAATCGGCGCGTTCAATAACAGCAAATACTTTCAATGAAGTGTGCAATTTGTGATCTTTATTTTACTCTTTATCCCTTCGGAAGCCATCTGGTTCCACCTGACATCGGATCGATATCGAAGATGTTTAATGCTCGTGATCGGTTCCAGATCTTTGTTATAAATCATTAGCGAAGACTGGGTGTTTATATGCTGATTGAAATTTATTATATAGTATTTTATGAGATAAGTTTTTTTAATTCATTTTGTGGCATAAGGCATTGTAAGAATTAGAAGTGAACGCGCTCAACAGCTTTACAGTCCATTAGAAACAGGAATGCGACTTTACTAAAGGTTTCCCCGTATGACTGACAGTTTGTTTCCATATACTAAAGGATTATTTTATAAAATAAAAATATTTTGCGACAGCTTGATTACCACTCTGTAACATTCTAGAATTTATCTACAATAAAATACAAAATTACCAATGTTAAATAAATATGGAATATTTAAGTATGCTTTTGTACATTTCAAGGAGTAACCACCCATCAGTAGCATTAGAGCCGAAACATAGGAAGTCAAACATTCAAATATAGTAAAAGAAGCACTCAAATCCAAACAAATTCAAAATGGGAAGCCAAATCCGACGGCAGGGACTGGGCTATTTTATAACTACACATAAAAGTAAAAGAAATTCTCGGAATGGTTTTTTTTTATTTTTTTATTTAAACATTTTCAATATTCATTAACATTGTGGTACATGTATCCCATTGAGAAATATTTAAATGGTTTTTCGTTGTACTTTTGTTTTCATCACTTTTCAACCATGATGCCAAATAATTTTTCTAGAATTCACAAATAAAAAGGTTCTAGAAATCAACATTTTCAGTTTAGTAGGTGATGTGATGTGGTTGTATTTGAATTGAGCGTGAAGTGTCAGATTGAGTTATCGTGGACTTCCTATGCTTTGGTTCCAATGCTATTTTGAGAGAAACTCATTGAAATGAGCATTTAACAGATCAAAATTCATCATACTTGTGCAATACTGGAAAACTTGCATTCTGTCATCAAAACTGTCATTTAAAACCGTTTGCTTACACAAAAAGTAACTTTTCTAGTGATGGAGACAGTCAAAATATATCAATAATTTACTGTGCTGCAAAGTTGTGACATTTCGCTTGATGTCCTGACGACAGGTGTTTTCCATTATGTCTTAGAATTAAAAAATCTTTCCATGATAAAAACGGAAGGGAAATTTTATAAATTGGATTTATGGATGATTCATCTTCCCAATTAAACACGATTCGCAATACGAATGAAATTTTGGGACTTTTAGAATATTTTCAACATGTCATTGTAATCTCTAAGAAATGCTAAAACTTTGATGAATGAACAGGTATAATATACTACACAAATAAGACCAAATATACATAATTCTTTTTATTTATATGACTTATAATAAATTTCTTTGTTTTATACAAATTAACGATAAAAATCTCTATTTTTCTTATAGGGAGAGATCACAAATAACTTTTATGTATGTTACACGTTACACGTAGGTAAATGTTGGCTTTTAAATATAAGCTATAACCGTATGTGAATCGTAACTTTCTGGCATATATTCTTTCCTTTTTACACGTCTACACACACAAGAAACAAATCCAGGAAAATTAACACAATTCATCGTGCTCATGTGACAGATACAACTTATGACAGATTTTATAAGATTTCTTTGCCCATGTATATTTGTAATTTGTTGACCCTACCCCGCATTTTTGTGTGCTTCTACACACAGGTGTAGTGTCGTCGACATCAAGCAAAGAATTCGACTCAAACCGGTGCTAGGAGCTGTCTTGAACTTACTGTGAGGTGTGAGTTATTACTCCGTGTTGAAGGCCTCACTGTGATTTTGAGATGAAAAATATCAATCAAAGCGCTCTTCCTTTGCTTGGAATTTACTTGTATATATGAAATTTTTGTGTCATGAATATTTACACCATATCCCCTTTTTTCTATGTACATGTTGCTTTAGTTGAAAAAAGTCTAGATAGCACAAAATTCATAAAACCTCCTAAACTGATCGTTAACCACTTAACTCTCAAGTAGTATTATAGACTTCTGTTTGAATAGTTGTACATATATCCCTCAAATTCTCTTAATTACTTATTAAAGGACCCCTAAAGCACTCATTAAAGTATATTCAATGCTATGCTGTCTTATATAAAATGACATATATTCTCTTTCTGACAGATAATTAAAGCGTATAGAGTAATTTGTCGCCTTATATCGTCTGATAACATACATTTGACGTTTATAGATATTGATAGGTGATATAGAAGGCATTCCGTAAAAATTCTACAAGATACATTACTTAGCTGATCGTCCGTCAAATCTAACAGCTTAATTAACAGTTGTAATATCATAAAAAAGGCAATGTAGTTACCGTATTGAGGATGTCTAGTGCAGCAGAGATAGGCTTTTTAGAGAAATGTGTAAATTATTGACAAAAATACATTGATTGATGGATTGCGTGTTGGTTGCTTAACGTCCATTGGTAAATATTTCATGCATTTTCAAGAAGAGAACAAGTTCAACAATTATCAAAAATATCGTGTGGGATGGGATGCAACAGGGTCAAGCTTTGACCTGGCACTGAAAAAGGGGAAGATGTTTATGGACATAACATAATGATAAGACCCTTTACTAGACTATATATAAAAGCACACGAAGAGTGGGAACTAAGTAAATATTAAAACAGAAAGAATCACTATGGAACTAATAAATGATTTACAACACTTAAAATTTATTGATGCTCATACTTTTACGAATGTCGAATACGAAGTGGAACTTTAAAATTTATCGATGATATTCGCTAACATTATTTTGTTAGATCCAGACAGATTTAAAATGTCATGCTGACTATAAAATGTTTATTGCTGGAATTCTAATCTTTGAAAATGTCAACACAAAATACAGTTTCTTTGTTTCAAAAAGGAAATCTTTAAAACAAGAAAAGGGATCACCTATTTATATACATGGTCATAAAACATTGTTAGAAAAAAGAAGCAAGTAAAGGAATAAACCCAATTGTTCAAAATATGAAGTTGGGTGTTTATAAAAATGTTCATGTGAGACAAGCAATAACATACAAAATTACCCATGTTAAATATGGCGAGTTTTGGTATGCTATATATACATTCCAAGGAGTAACATTTAATCAGTAGCATTAGATCCAAAACATGGGAAGTCCAAGATCCAAATATAGCAAAAGAAGCAGTCCAAACAAACGGAAATGACAAACCAAATACGACGGCAGGGACAACTACTTAGTGCAATGATTTTTCTTTTTTTTCAGTGCTTAAGAATTATAACAAATGCAACTCAGTTAAGTGATCACGATTGATATCAAATAAAAATGTTGATTTTAAACTGTTTGGATGCCTCTCTCATAGATTATATTACAACATCTGATTTTTCTTTTGCTATTTTATATAAGTTTGTTTCTCACATTTAAGCTTTAATTGATATTAGAATTATTTGGTATTACGTTTAGGAATTTTTTCTTCTTATGATTACAAGGACTTATGACCAGAAATGAGGTTCCATTCTTTATTTGCTGACACTTTATTCTATAATGCTCACTATATAAATTAAACAACAACACATAAGGAATTATGATGCTTTTTATTAATTTACACCAGAATAATCCGACTTGGGAGTTCTGAAGAAACGTAACCAGCTTCGTTTCATTTCATTTATTTTATTATGTATAACAATTATTTACTTTATATAAAAATGAAGAGAAATGTGGTAAATGTCAGAAAGAGTGTACTCCAACGACAAGAAAAACAGGGTTAATATACAAATCTAGAGGTCTCTTCAAGGCCTCCACCAAGGATAAAATGTCAATCCTTGTGAAAATATAAAATTAAATAAAAACATGAATACGTTCAATAAAAATCGAGCAAAGTATTTTAAAACATATATACATGTAACAAAACATATAAGATAATCCTACAGACACACGAGGCATATATCTGGTAAAACACGCTTTTTAGACATATGTATTTGTTATAAAACACTGAAGACATTGTTGACTACTGCTGTCAAGTTAAAAAACCCAATGAGTGGTCTAGTGAAATATAAAATTAAAAGTACTAACATCACCAGATAAATTTCAGGCAAACAAAACTATTTTAAGTGGGGAATTTCCCATTGTACTTCTTTTGTCTTCTAAAATACTAAATTTTCAAAATGGAATGATATCAATCAATTACTTGACGTATAAATTATTGCATTGAGATAAGAAGAAATTTTAATTTTACAATTGCAATTTAAGGTTTATGCTATTCTTTGGCCATTCTTCAGGGCTTTTTGTAAAACATCGTCAAGGTAGTTGAACAACCCCTTTAAGGTTTGGGGAAGACATTCCATGAAATTTACACAGAGTAGGATTTAATTTTTGTCTAAATCTGGTGCGGTCTGCTTGAATGTAATCAATGTATTTTAAATTGTTTGACCAATGGTACCTCAAAACATATAAAATATGGCAAGTTCTTATCAAGAAAAACGTTACGTACCTTTTACAATTATGTTCCTCTAAAATGCAAAAAAAAACTTGTTACAAAGAAAAAAATTTCCTAGAAAACAAAGATAGGTATTTTTGAAAAATCTTGAGACATTTATGTGTTTTGAATTAAGCCTTTTGTTACGGAATTATTAATCCCTGAAGTTCAGCAGATCGTGTAGTGAATTCCTTAGACTTAAGGAATTATCAACCCTTGAAATTCAGCAGATAGTGTGGTTGAGTCTTCAGACTTAGGGAATTATCAACCCCTGATGTTCAGCAGAAAGTGTGGTGGAATCTTAAGACCCTTCACGGTCGGCGGCTGGTGCTTACCTTTGTGTTAACAATACATGTGCAATAAAAACGACATCAAATAATATCAATAGTTCTAAGAAATAATTACAGTACAAGTGTTTGTGAACGCTTGTTTCTAAATGTCTTGAAAATTAATTGTGTCTGTAAGACATCAAAGACACATTTTTGTCTCAATATGTCTCGGGAAACTGGTTCATTTTCTATGTAACCTTATTCACTGACACTTTAACATAAAATTAAGGACAATTGAATAGAACAGATTATACATTGATAGATTGTTTTGATGTTGGTTAAATTTCATTGGCAAATATATCATGCATATTCAGCACCAAACGCATATTTATGAAGGAAGATGCAAGAATCATACTTTGTACAAGACCAACACACTTAGCTGGTTTTAGAACGTGCTAGCTTACGAAGGCCGCATTTCACAAGAAGACATGACATTTTACCAACACATATTTTTCTGACTCTGGGTCGTCCATTCTCTGCTTTTACTCTAAAATGCCGCGTGCTTAGCCGAGAAGTGGCAAATACCAATAATGTCTATGGTGTCTATGGTTTGACCCGACAGGAAATCAAACCCACCACCTTCCGCACTCGGAGCGAGCACTTTAACCATTACACTACCGAGGCGGTCGGATTATACATAAGTCAACACTAGAAGCAAATGTTAGGAAGAAAACAATACAGAAACCATACAGAAGAACAAATCTTATAGAATCCAGATGAAAGGATTTACCAGAATTTAGGGAAAACTCAGTTCCTGACTCTTAGAAAATAACGTTATACACACATCATTAACTTTTAATATTTATAATATATATCTACCGCAAAGCTATTACATTTTTCAAGATACCAATCTGTATTGGTAATTACATAAACAGGAAGCAAGAGAATACCGAAATGTTAGACAAGTCGTTATATTAAGAGCAAGACAAACTCAACAAAAATCTAAAAATAAATAATTCAGTAACAATTTTGGTATTGTAAACTGTTACAAGAGGCAGGCATATAAATATAGCTAACGTTGTCAAGATTTTTACAGATAATTTGTCTGGAATTAACAAATGGTCTAGATGTTAGCCCATTGGAATTGGTAAAAGTAAATCTGCGGATATAGGACTATAAAACGAACTGTCAAATCGAAAGTTGGAAAGAATAACTTAAGAAATTCTACGTTACTTTCCATCTTGAAAAATGTGTTAGGATTTGATAGCTTCTTTTGCTATGTTTGGATCGCAGAGGTAACTCCAATAATTGTACATATAGCACCTTAAAATTCTCCATAATATTTAACATTGTTAATTATATAATTAAATCCATAATAAAAAGGAGCCATTTTTAAGCAAAACCTTGTAATTAGTCTGCTGTTATTGCATCAAACATAACAAAACAAAAACTGAACATCTTTATTTGAATTTTTTCAAATTCTAAAACATTTCATCAACATAAAATGTAATATAAGCAGGTAAATCAAAAAGGAAAACAACCTCGACCACCTGGTTTTCAACCGAATTGTCCTAGGTTTCCACTGATGATCCTGGATTCGAAACAAGTTCATTCAAACTTCAAACGAACACGTACTAGGAAAAGTGTTAAACTGTTTTTTTTTTTAATATTATGTGTGATTCGACGAAAAACAAAAACATAATTTTCATTGGTCTCGAATGCATTGATAATACAAGGATTTTATTGGGAAGATAACGCAGTCTCAATGTGGAACGGGCTGTTACAAATCATAATTTTGCATCAGTTTAAGCAATTATAAACAATCATTTCAGTTTAAGTCCTAAAGTGCAGTATATTTATAGCATTTATATATAGGAAAAGAAATTTCAAGATATAAACGGGGCAGACAGATATCGTTTAGTCAGAAGACAGACAAGACCATACCAACACAATAAAACGAAAAACAAACATAGAACACACAACACTAAACACTAAAGCTGGAAATAAGACTAATCCTACAAAACCAGTTTAGAATAATACATCTGAGTAAGAAATGAAGAAACCGGTTACACATCTAGAGGTCGTCTAAAGACTTTCAACAAAGATTGAATCATACTCTTTGTGACGAGCCCTAAATCGCTTTCAGCAAAGCACACCTGACTTCATACAAACGAAAATTGAGTCTTGCTTCAAAGTTTTACATAATGTTTTTTCTACTTTTCAGTTGTAATCAAAATTGCAAATAAAATTAGGTCGAATTGTCTTGGAAATAAAAAAAGCCTATTAAAACTGTTTTTAATTTAATTTTAAAATATAACTTATGTTATTTTGAAAATACGAAATATATCAGAAACTCGGTTCACTGTACAAGACTTTAATGCTCATGACGATAATTTACGTTGATATATTTCTTATGATATTGATGTTTATGAAAATTAATAACATTAAACCAATTAGTCAAAATATGTTTTACTATGTTGTAAATTACTGATATATTATATAATAATAACTTGTATAAATTTATGGCATTGCGATTTCTTGTTATAATTAAAGGGAAGTGATACATCTATGAATATTCAAAATGTTATGGATTCTCTACACTTTCCTCAATTTTCGATTAGCACCTTACCCTTTCAGATGGTCTAACCAGCTAGTTCCATCACATTGCGCTTGTCGTCTGTCCGTCTGCAATTTATATATTAATCTTTTTCTCTGAGGAATTCGCACCATGATTGACCACCCGGATTTTCTACACCTAGTCATAACATCGGAAATTATCGGGAATCTTCGGAAAATACTACCAATTTATAGTAAATCTTTTTAATTAACAAAACAAGTATACAGATATTTTTCTACACCTTTACATTTTATTTTTTCAATCAATGATGGAAGTAACAATTGCCTGTAAAGTGTTGAAAGACCTTTTATATTTTACCACCATTTTATATTATGGTCCTGATACCTTAATGATCTTACATGGCAGAAATATTTGTTGGATCATCCTCTATTAAAAATAGCTGATTGCCGATTGAAAATTGAAAATGGAAACCAGGAGCTGATATTTAGGGGTGTAACGATATACCGGTGTATCTTCCTGTCTATATATTTTTCATATTGGCTTTTGCACAATCCATGTTTTCTTTGACTTCTAATGATATTTAAACACTAAATCCAATTGGACGTGTTTAAATTGACACCGTTGTGAGG
>JAULBM010059321.1:0-10333 GCA_032357055.1 Geukensia granosissima
TTTCGTTTCATTTTGTTTGCCATGGTCTTGTCTGTTTTCCGACTTAACGATTTCTTTCTGTCCCGTTGGTATCTTCGAATTCCTTTCATTAGATCCGTTTTCTAAATTTTTTATAAAATTATACTGGAAGAATAGCAAATAGACATTTTTCTCGCGTTCCCTATCTTAATTAAATTTTTGTTAGAAATACTTTCGCTGAATTGGTCAATACAAAGCTCAGCCATGCCACTTTTTTTAATATTGATTTAAACACTTGACTTTTAATCCACCTCATTTTATATTATTTACTTTTAATCCAACTCATTGTATATCATTTACGGGAATTTTTATCATTGCAAATGATGTTAATCTCCTGTTTATTAAAAAATCTGGAATGCAACTATATATTCGACAAATTTCTGTGTTAATAGTCAAAGGTTTAACCAGTAAATTTCTTTTAAAGTTTACTTATGAGACGTATATTACGATTATTGAAGTCTTCCTTTAGTGCACAGGGACCAGCTGAGAAATGTAAACACTAAGTTAACCAAAACACCGCCGATTTTTTATTGACAAGTTTTAAGTCCAGTGTAGAATACCAATGTGAGAGATTAAAATTACATAGTCCAAAGAGATAAGATATTTGAAACAAACTCAAAGATTAAACGTAAAAAAGAACAAAGGGTTGGAATCCGCGAACTTCTTTACAAAACCAAGCTCGCGACCCACCGTGGAATTCTTTAACTCTAATCCGGATTAACGTCAATCCTCTAAGAGGTCAACTTATTTTTATATTACCGCAAACAGGTCCATAACTAGTTGAGATACATTGATACCATATATATGGATGGACCAATTTGTGATGGCAACATAGAATTTTAGGAGGGACGCCTTCAACCTTGATTGGATGTATCCTTGTTGTAGTAATATATGCGACAACAGCAATGCTCTGTTCGGAAAATCCTGATTCTTGGAACATGCACGAGAATTTCGAATCAACTGCGAAACATAAACCCCGTAAGCAGGGGCAGCAGGAATATTGCCACATATATATATGGGAAGTTAACAATAGGAAAGTTGAAGTCATCTCGTTTCTCATTAATCTTTAAAACAAGTTTTCCCTCTTAGTTAATTTATAGGGTATACTCTAGGTAAGAAGCAGATTATGTTTAGTCTGTAGTCTCCTTAATTTCTAGTTCGCTGGGATACATCTGGTCTAGATGTTGCCTGAACGTAAGATTATTCAATGACAAAACATCATTGATATAGCAAAAAGTAAAATTACACGATCTGGCCAATTTCTTTTTGTTATTTCACAGGAGTCCCTTAATGAATTCTGCCGGTAGTGAATAACATCGATTGTGACTATACACCAGCTTTGACTGCTGAGTAAGACGATGTGTGCCACTAGTGGAGCAGTAGTTGCTTACCCTTCCGGAGCATCTGAACTCACCCTGGTTTTTGTAGATTTCGTGTTACTTCAGCTTTAGTTTTTCAGTGTAGTGTTTCAGTGTAGTGTTATTTTAAAGATAGCACTGATAAATCAATTATCTATCGACATTCTTTTTGACACAATGAAGTCTACACAATATTTTGCTGACTAAATATATTATTATATGAGGCTAAAATGTGTTAAAGTTGACTTAAAATTTAATCACCATGTTTGTAACGAAAATGCCACCTCATAAATAAAAAAACCTCCGAGATAATCACCAATCTTTGGATCCTAGTACATAATTCATTAAAGATCAGAGAAAAAATTGGGGCGATTTTATCATCATGCTCCTTAAATATCCCAAAGTGTTGACGAATTGCTAGTTACATTAATAGCGGGTAAGAAGAAGTAATTGAATATATTTGAGGTAGGTTTTCAAAAATCTATTGATTCAATATCTTTCACCAGATTCCTGTTGAAGGTGGCGCTTTCTCCTCAGCTTTCACCCTTTACTTTTTTATAGAATAAGTAATAAATAGCTTTAAAATAAAAGCTGTTAGACGATGAAGATGAGAAACATTTGTCTTCAATCAGAATTTGTATACCCCCTCCGCTAGGGCGGCCGGGGTATAGAAATCTGCCGTTCGGTTTCTCAGCTTAAAGGTAGAACCCCTGCTTAAGGGGTGCCCGATGGTTGGGGCGGGATGTATTAATGCTCGGCCATCCCGAGAGTAGCCGAGTTTAGAAATAGCCTACTCGGTTTCCACACCAGGTGATAGAACCCCTCCTAAAGGGGCGTCTGTTGGTTTGACGGGATGTATAAATTCCCCTTTGGTATCTTCGAATTCCTTCTTCTTCCGTCGTCTCCAACGTACGGGAACGTTACCACTTCCCCGTGTCGGGAGAATGTCACGCTCCCAGCACGTTAAAGATCCCTAAGCAACAGCTACTGAGTGGTCCATAAGGCCAGATGTTCTGGCTAAATTACCCGCCTCTACCTTAAACGTTTTTTGGCAAGAAAATTACTCGACCTTATCCTAGCCCATCCCATGTATGATTTTTTGTTTGCAAAATTGTTCTCGTCCTGAATATGCATGTAATATTTGACACTGGATGTTAAGCAACAGTCAATCAATCAATCAAAATTTTAACTGCATTTGTTTTAATTATAAAGCACTGAAAATACGGAAGAGCTTCGAAATGTATTGCGATATATACTAGTAGTAGTTGCTCCTACTATTAGATTGACTAACTTGGCTTACTATCTCGATTTGTTTGGATTTGAGTATTTCTTTTACAATTTGATCTCGGACTATATTGATCTCGAACTACATGTGTTTTGGTAGTTGTGTTACTGATAAGAGATTACTCATTGAACTGTACATATAGCCTATTATAGAAATTAACATTATCTATTCAACATTATTAGTAAGCTAGTATTTTGAAACCATCGGGTCGATGACTCTGCTGATGAATAATAGGTGCCCGAGGATTTTCACCAGCCCAGCTTTCAGGCGTGTCTTACATAAATATTATCATATAATGTCTTTTTCTACGTTCAATAGCATCTCGAAAAATTATATCCCAGCGAACTAGAAATTAATGAGACTTTAAAAAATCTGCTTCATATATGTATCTAGCTTTATTAATCGTAAAAGAGGGAAAACATTGATTCCAAGATTTGCGGGATGAAAGCTACTGAGCCAAGGATTTCTCAGGGAAAGATTAGGGTCATCACTCCGGAAGTTTTTCGGTCGCCATCATGAATTGGTTGACCGGTACGAAATATCCATTTCACAGATGACAATGGATATCTTCCGACTGTCATGAATACAAATCTATTCCTATACCGGTTGGGACTAACATCGATTGTGACTATACACCGGCTTTGACTACGGAGTAACACGACAGGTGCCACTAGTGGAGCAGTAGTTGCTTACCATTCCGGAGCACCTGAACTCACCCTGGTTTTTTGTAAGGTTCGTGTTACTCCAACTTTAGTTTTCAGTGTAGTGTTGTGTGTTCTATGTTTGTCTTTTCTTTAATTTTGTTGGCCATGGTCTTGTCTGTCTTTCGACTTAACAATTTCTGTCTGCCCCTTTGGTGTCTTTCGAATTCCTTTTTATAGATATTGCTCCATTTGTCAAAATTCTAATACACTGAAAATACGAAAGGCCTCGAAAAGTATTGCACTCAGTAGTTGTCCCTGCCATTGGATTTGGTATGTCATTTCAATTTGCTTGTATACGATTGTTTCCTTTGCTATCCCACTTAATTCTATAGAAGCAGAAAGATCTTCATCTTACCAAGTCTTATACCTAGAAACTGACGATAAGAGCGGTTAAGAATAAAACTTTACGACAAGACAGATGACTTTGATTTTCCCATTGTAAACTTTCTCAGTTGAGTTGTTTAGATCCTGGATAATAAGCATATTGGCAATAAAATATAAATTGTTCATCATGCTTCTTTTTTAATATTCAAGCATATGAAAATAAAACGGGGAAGCGTTTCTATTAGGTTTTGTTCAAGAAGATACTGTCTGTAAAACCCGTGGAGTAATAACATGAAATGCAAATGTATTTAAATAGTCCATAAGGTTGGTCAGCCTATCGTGCACCCCATGGATATTACCACCTATGATTATTTTTTATGTATAAGGGTCTATATTAAATGGTTTTAGATGTTCCTAAGAAAATAATTTGGTATAGGCTATATATGTACCAGGCCTAAGTTTAGTTAAACTCTCAGATTATTTTTAGATTTTAGTTTTCTCAATGTGAATATGTTTTTGAGAGCGTTGACATCGCCTCACTGAAGACTAAAATTAATGGAATGCTGAAAATCCTGAGCAAGACGTTATCCAAAACAAATACAATGTTCGTTTTAAATTCCAGGGTAAAGATACTATTTTTAGTGGATGGGTAAAACTGTCCAAGCCGTATCAGCAAATAAGGAAACTTGATCAATTAGCAGAATGAATAAACCTTTATAATATAAAATAGTATTTAGCAATCTGTTGTAAGCAGCAAAAAATTTGAAAAATCTGAAATCACAAACATCCCTTATTTTTCTTAATTTTGCCTACAAAATAAATTTGCTGATTTAACTAAATAGGGATATAATTTTAGTGATTTCTACAAAAAACTATATATCATCGACCGATTTGAAATGTAATGCCTGTAGCTTTCCATTGATGAAAAATTAATAGCTCATTCTTCAGTGGGGTGCTCTCAGGGCCCTCAAAAACATATTTATCATTATAAACTGGAATCTAAAGATCTGAGGGTAGTACTTAACTTTTGGCCGTGAAAACATTGCATATCCCACATTTGTACATATTTTCAGAAAACAGAAAAAATACACAAAACCCCGCGAACTTTGTACAAAGGGTAAACAAGGCCTGATCCGATAGTGGCATCAATAGAGCTATTCGTGTCTAAATTCTGTGATCAGACTTGGTCCATGATAGTCCCAGACTTTAACTTGTCTAAAGCCTACAGTCTATAATATTCGCAGATATTATTAGAACAGAATTGCATATTTGTCATTGGAAACACAGTGGTTGTGTTTTAATTACTACTAAACATTTTTATAAGTAACAATTTTCCATCATGAATTTATTTGGTAAGTAAATTTTGTTTATCAGCAGTATTCACCTGCCTCTATTTCAATGGGAAAAAAACAGCAAACATCTGTGAGGTTATCAAAACAGTATCTATATCATATCAAGGTAGTGAAAGTATTTTATAAATGTGAAACGAATACTGGGAATTTTTATATACCATGTAAATTCAAAGGAGTATCCTGTAATCATGGTAATAAGTAGCATTTGAAACAAAAAAAAAGAAAGTGGATTTACAGACATTGCAAAAAGAAGAACCCTAATCCAAACAAACCAAAATAGGCAGCCAAATCCACCGGGATGGACATGGTCGTTTCATATTATAACCAGTTCATACCATTGCAATTTCAAACCTAAATATTTAATTTCTTACAATAAATTTTCCTGTTGGTATCATCATATGAAACCAATTCGTACCATAGACAAATACCGTTTCATACCATTGATATTTGATTAGATATGGTACAGAACAGTTCGTTAAATGAAATATACCGCGTCGTACCCCAGAATTACATATACGGTACGGTCCAGTCACTACCAGATACTTATACAATTTCGTAGAATAGATGTTGTATTAACGAATTTGCACAAAAGACAAAACCATTTCTTATCGTAGATAGAATATCACTGTTCATATAAGACACGGACCATTTCGTTCCGGAACGGCCGTAACTAGGGTGCACAAGAAGAGGAAGCAAGACTGTTTTGACAGCCAAATAAATACCTATATTTTGGAGAGTCAATGGAATGAAACCCTTGACCAACATTTAGAATAAATGCTCTGCATGCAATAATAACGTTTGATATCGATGGTGTTACCATGGTTACACTTTGTATCCCCACTCTTGAGCTCTTTCGTTTAAAGTAAAATGATATATTTAGAGACTTCTAAAGCTTTTAGTGTATTTTTGACAAATACAACCGAAATCACTTTTTCTGTCACTCCTATAAGTTATGACACTTGATCCAAATATGTCCGTATACATTGAGGCAACACAACATCTAAGCTATTAACAGAACACAAGTGTCAAATTGTAGACTTTAGAAAAGTGAAATTTTATCAGGTGACATAATGAAGAACAAGCTGAGAACTGGTATACAGATTCTATTACATTTAGCAGAGAGAAATATTGAAGAATGCCTGTGTACTTTAGGTGCCTTGAGCAATCAAACTTTCATAAAGCAAAAACTGTTGTTATAAATCGTTCTTTAGTTTTCACAGTTTGTCTGGAATAATGTTTTATGGATTAATTTGTACTGTATTTAGGGGTGGAACATAGCTGTATATATAAAAACAGTCATAAAACTATAAACAAATCGGGCCTCGCCAAATATGCGAAGGTGAACTCAGTGGGTCCGGGAGGGTAAGCAGAATATTTGAAATTTTAAGATTTTGCAAATCGTACATTTTTGCAAAAAGAATTGTAATAACAAAATCTTGGCTATTGACTTAGAGTTTACAACACTCCATAAGGTACGGTCCTGAAATCCCGAATTGGATCCTTGTTATTCTCAATGAAAACTGGAGAACCTTTTTACTCGTCTTGGCGCGCCACTGATAACGAGTTACTTATTCGTTCCTTTTTCGTATTTTGTACGTTTTACGCTTTACCTGCACTGTGCGTCTCTGCAGTTTGTTTTTTGCGTAATGAATTAGCGCTGTTAGCTCATGTGAACCCGTCTATGCACTCCACTGATACCTTTATACTTATTTGTTATTATTCGTTTTAATACGATTTCCGTAATAAATGCAATCTGATATTTAGATATATGTTTCTGATTTTTGTTTCGGTCGTGTTGAGGTGAATATATCCTGTTAACCCAAGAATACTCGTCTTGGCGCGCCGAGATAACCTGTTAGTTATTCGTCACTTTTTCGTTTTTTGTACGTTTTACGCTTTATATGCACTGTGCTATTCAAATGATTTTTTTGTTGTGTTGAGTTGAATGTGTTGGCGCATTTGAACCAGTCTGCGCGCTCTAATGATACCTTTATACCTATTTGCTTCCTATTCGTTTTTTATACGGTTTCCGTTCACACCCGCTAATATTAAAATGAAGTTCTTTTTAAGTGTTTATTCTTGTTTTAGTGTTTCATTTCTGCCATAGTTGATGAAGTTACATCCGTCTATTTATTTGAGTAAACCACTCTGTTAAAAGTTAAACAGCAAACAGGCAAATGAAAAGCTTCCCAGTGCTTGAGTTTGTATATGCTATAATTAAATTTCGGTTACTGGAATATATGTTGATAAATAAGCTTATCAGCGTTCATCAGGTCATGAGCTGATTTTTTTATTTGACCTATCAATGACACTAAAGTCCATTTCAGTTCCTTTAAATAATGGAAAAATGAAGCTGGTTAGTTTGTTTACATAAAATAAAAATTGAAAATTTGGTTGTACATTCTTAATCATCATACTTCTGCAACTAGGACGTCAAATGTTAATTATGTCCTGCCATTTCTTCGCCTCTCACAAAAAACGTGTTTTTAATGTAAAGTAGAAAAATATCAAGTTGTGGGTTTTAGCATTTTTAGGGTAGTTAATTAATTTCAGGTGAAAATGTGCACTCTTTAATGTAGTCTTCTCGGAGGCAACTGTACTAAGAATTGCCTGATTACTTGCGAAATTTCTACTAAGAATGGTTTGCTTAAGCAATAATAAATCGAATGTAGTAGTTATTTTGATATTCAGTGTGAAATGGTGATATTTTGAAGAAGTGTACATAATGATGCTCAACTATCGACTGAAGTGCTATTGGATTTTATGCATGATTTGTTGGATTAGGTATCTTGATCCTACCTTAAAATGGACCTGTAAAGGTTAACGGTAAGAAATATTTTCCGTTAGGATATAATGAAAAATATTAAAAAAATAAATTTCTCAACAACAATGCAATCTTTTACAAAAACGAAAGCGGAATGAGGTTCGTCTCATTATTATCTTTATCGTGACCAAAATTGAACAGTTTTGGTTAGAAAATAAAGTTGCAAGGCGACAAAATCCATTATTTTAAACAAATGAAATGGACACTAGAAATTCATAAAGTTTGACCGATCTTCCTATTTATGGTTCATTTCATGTCTCGCGTTACTAGCAGTTATATTTGACTATCTTGAACTGTATATTTTATTTTGCCTATGAATGTAACTAGGGCACTAGTTAATGCATTATTAATAAGCTTCCTTTAAGTTTCTCCTTTAATTGTAAGGAATCTTATAAATCGGCATATACCAAAAAATTATTTATCGTAAGCATTCTATACCTGGATAGTATATATAAATACTATGCCTTGAAGGTGTAGTTTAATAGCTGTCTGTCAAATGCTAACCATTCATCTATTCTTTATCACCTCAACGTTTTAAACAACGGTTGGGCTACGCTGTCAAATAAAACCGATAATGCCGTTTTAGCTGTCGTCTGGTAAACAAATATGGCTTCTCGATTCGGGACGGATAATCCTGATCAATGAATAGATAGAATGGTCTGTTAAAAAAGACAAAACAGGTAACATCATTTGCCGTGAAGATTTTTAAAGGTAAAGAAGTTACATTATGAAGAGTCAGCTTAGTAATGATATAAGCATTGTGTTTAGCAATGACTATGCCAAATTAGTGGTCATTGCTAAACAAAATGTTATTATCATAATAGAATATGTATAAATATATATAGTATATAGGTGGTTTAAAAATAGCAACAGCAACCTTGTTTAATCAGCGTTGGATCAATCAAGTGCAGATTGATACATTTACAAATAAAATAATATAGAGGTCTAGTGTAAATAATTTTAACAACACTAAATGTACAAAATATTACAATATATAAAAATAAAAATTGAATGGAGCGCAATAGTTCGGTCTACTAAAGACCTTCATCAGGGTCACTGTGAATAATTTGAAACTGAAGCTGGGGTTAGTCAAAATAATTTTGAAAGTTTTAGTTCGTGATGAACGTCGAGCACGAAATTATTGAAATTAACAAAATAAACTTTAATTATAAAAATTATTTTACGAACTATTAAGACAGCCACGTTATGTTTACGTTTTTCTTAATATTTTCTTGCCATCACGTTCATTTAAGCCATCCGGCTCAAGCGTTCGGAGCTGGTTAATCCAAAATTCCTTACGCGATCGTCTTGCCGCATCATCCCATGTATTGTTCTGCTGAATGATTTGAAAATTGACTTTCTCAAACGGGTGGCCATTTGATTTAAGATGACGTGTCAATGGACAATTTTTGTTGGTTTAGTAAAAAGAACGATGGTTGAAAATTCATGGCCAAATGGAGTAATATTTGAATTGAAACATCAATGGAAGGTCCTTTATAAAATTGCATCATTTAATTCCAATCGTACAAAAAACCTGGCTGCCATGGAAAATTCTTGTTTCTGATTGGCTGATACAATAAAAAATATTCTCCTATGAAACCGCTTGGGAAAAAAAATGGAATATGGAGCCTTTGTTGAAGGTCCTCTATAAAGTTTTACATTTTATTCCAATCGGACAGAAGACATGGCTGCCATGAACAGTTCTTGTTTCTGGTTGGCTAAAATATAAGAAAAATTTTACGTTTAAAATCACTTGGTCAAATGGAATAATATTTGACAGTAAGCATCTATTCAAGGTCATTTATAATTCAATATAATTAAATTTCCTCATTTCATCCTGATTGGACAAAACATGAACACCTTTGACGATTTGTTTATTGGTTTGGCTGATACATAAATCAGAAGAGAAAACGTGTAATGGATGTTCGTTATAAAGAGTCATAGCTACTATAAGTCATTTAATGTTGCTTTTTAATTGGCCAAATGTCTAGTAAGAGATACAGGCTAAGCCACATGTGCCTCTACTGTTAAATGGTAATGATTGGTTATGATTGCAGCAATATTTTTTGTTTTCTTATATTAACACTTTAAAATTTTGACGAATCTGGGTCACAAAGTGGCCGTTTCATGTAATGTCCGTTGTTGGGAAGCCATTTTGTTTTTTTCTGAAATTAACATGATTAAACAGATTATTATTTGCAGTTTGTTGTACTTTTTTCAGTATATCCAGGAAAGCAAATTTGCTACACGCTTAAGATTCCAACGCAACCTTTATTTGGGAGCCATCATTCCCGTATTTATATAAATCCAACTTTCTTGGTAAACTAGTCGAAGCAGCCACTCTGCATGTCCCGCGCTTTTTTTTGGAGATAATTTGTAATTTCCAAAATGAGGGGGGTGGGGCCAACCCCTGGGGGTGCCCTTGTAATTTGTGTTTTCATGCTGACTAAGAATATATGTGGTTTAGG
>JAULBM010059332.1:0-10333 GCA_032357055.1 Geukensia granosissima
GTCGTCGATTTGAATATTTGCGGGTTACAACATAGTTGTCCCAAGTCCTGGAGCGAAAGCACAGGCCGAACCCACATGAGGTCAAACCCCGATTTCGCTACATATCACCCAGTCGACAGATGGCGTTGAAACAAGCCGGCTGTATGTGAACATGAGGTACCAGTCATACACTTTGGGTTGAGTGTTTTGTGATATCTTCTAAAGTCATTGACCTAGCTCTTTAATCTAGATGACGCTATTGAACGTCCTTGACTACCAAATATAGGATCCGGGGAACACTGATTCCCTATAAAACTTTACAATGAAGTCATATTACATTTCCAAATAAAAGAAAAAATAAAACAAAATTAAATATCAGAAATATTTAGATTCTTAATGACGAAGAAAAAAAAAAGATAAATTTATTATACTGGCGGATGATCCTATCTCGGCAGGTACCCAATCTCGTCATACAACAGTTTTCTCTTTAACGAAAATTCGTTTTAGTAGGAAGAATAGTGATTTGGAAAGACAAATATCTATATGTCACCCAATCCTTTTTTTTGTTTGAAATAATATGCAAACAGATTCATCAATGAATTGGGTTGAATGGGTACCTGGCGAGATTAAATGGTCGCCAGCCAGTAGAGATAAACATCTTTCCAACATTTGTAAAATCCCAAGATTGTTCTTTATATTCGGCTTATCTTTTCGTTTGGTCCATGGATATAACTAGATATTCATAAAGGTTGACTTATCTCCCCATTCGCTGCATTTCTATTTTTACCCCTGTCTGATGAAAGTAGATGTAAATCCAGAAAATGCTTTACAAGCAATTGAATTTGGCATTTGAACATTTGTGATAAACGCATATAAGATGCGAGTCATGTCTTTCTGACATATATTCCATAATCTTTCTCTTAAATACTTTAAATATTTTTCATCTCCACCTTACCATTTCGGGCGATTTCCCGTAGCAGTCTTAAGTCGTGCCCATCTAATGTTCAATTTTAGTTAAATTTATGAACTTGTTCCCGTCCTTACTGTGTATGAAATATTTGCTGACGGGCGTTAAGAAACCAACTTCCAAACAATCAATATTTATTGAAAAAAGTTAAAGCAACTGGCAAAATCGATGATTCGAAGGCTGATATATACAAATGAATAGTTCAAGGGTTGATATAGACAAAAAGATATTTCACGGGCAGGTATAGACAAGTGAATAATTGAATGGCTGATATAAAAAAATGAATGATTCAAGGGCTGATATAGATAAATGTATAACTCCAGGGCTAATATTGACAAGTGAATAATTTAATGGCTGATATAGATAAATGAATGACTCAAGGGCTGATATAGATAAATGTATAACTCAAGAGCTGGTATTGACAAATGAATAATTGAATGGCTGATATAGACAAATGAATGATTCAAGGGCTGATATAGATAAATGAATGACTCAAGGGCTGATATTGACAAATGAATAATTAAATGGCTGATATAGACAAATGAATGACTCAAGGGCTGATATAGATACATGGAATATTTAAGGGATGATATGGACAATCATGTTTATTTTCATGTTTTATTTTTAGACAACGTACCATGCTGTTGTTCACAAAGATGGATTTTAGCATACACAGCCTTCTTCGGATTTTTATTGGTGTACGCTTTACGTGTAAATATAAGTGTGGGAATAGTGTGTATGGTCAGAATGAACACCACAACGGACTCCCTACAAAATACGACGGACCCCACATGTGTCCTGGAAACTAGTCAACGAGTTTACGAGGTAGAGGAAATATTCCGATTTGGAAATCTAACTTTGCTTGTCGAGGAGAAGCCAAACTTCGCATTTAATCAATGTTTAGCCTAAGTATTGATGCAGTATTAATATGAACAAAGATTTGAGCCAAAACAAGACGATTTACCTGTCGCAAAATGCAATGTTAATGAGAAAAGTTGGTGCTCAATACCTTTTCCAGTCTTCATCTGTATTGTCATTAAGTGCACACTTCGGGAACTCATATTATTATTTAAAAGTCAACCGGTATCGATGTATGGAATATCGATAGATAAGGAAACATGGAATATCGATGGATAATTGGATAATTTGAACTGATATCTTTGTCACACTAAGCAGTCTCGTTATATGTTCATTGTACTCTTAAGAAAAAAGCGATAATTTTATATTTACACTTTTCTTTTTTCAGAAAGCAGAGTTTGACTGGGACAAGACATTGAGACAAAGCATTTTGGCGTCATTTTTCTATGGTTATTTAGTAACACAGATCCCTGGTGGATGGCTATCTGACAAATTTGGTGGGAAACGTGTGTTTGGTGTATCTATGGCAGTGACAGGTCTAGCCACCGTGTTACTTCCGGTTTGTGCAAGGGCAAACGTCGCCCTGGTCTTTGTTTTAAGAGTTATTGTTGGTCTCGGAACAGTAAGTTCTTTCTTCTCAAATCTGTGTGTGATGTTTTGTTTGTTGACTTGCGTCAATCTTGAATATGCATGAAATTTTTGCCGCTGGACGTTAATCAACAATCTTGCAATCAACTCGAATTCGACATCATGATATGTATAAATTAAACTTGCGCAAGGTAAAATGAGTACCTGAATATTGACAAATATTTTGCCTATTACTTAACCAATAGTATATAAGTATAAAAAAGGAATACTGAGTCAAATGAGGAAGTTAAAGCAGCCAACAAGCCGACAATAAATTAACGTTACCGTTTCCTTGTATAGCCAAGTAAAAATTGCTCTCAAGGGAAATGACTAAATTTCAAAAAATGAACAGTAAAAGTATTAGGTGTTCGCGGATTTATTCTTCTATATATCTTTTATTTTTTGCGAATACTGTTTATTTTTATGAAATGTCAAGGGATATTTTGGCGTTTTGCGTGTAAATATTTTCGCCGAAAAATTAAGACCGCGAAGAAAGCGAAAATCAAAACACTGCGAATATTACTACTTTTATTTTATTAGTTTGTGTTTGTTTTGACTTTTTTTTTAGATAACTATCACTAAAGCCACATCAAATTTATTTCTAGTTCTTTGGATTTTTAGTCATAAAAATAGGTGCGAGCGAGCGAAACTTTTTGTTTAATTCTTTTTTTCTTTGAATGGCAAAATATTAAATCGCAAGCTAAAAACGTTTTCAGTGAAGCAATCAGAAAATATGACGTCATTATGACAAAAGTTTAAAATATAGAGTTCTCCACAAAGCCATCACCACGAGGGTATAGAAATAAGCCCTTCGGTTTTTCCGCCTGCAGGTAGAACCCCTATAGGGTGTCCGTTAGTTGGGGGATATATAAATACTCAACCATCCTGAGAGCAGACGGGTTTTAGAAATTGGTTGCTAGGTGTCTCCACCAGGAGGTAAAGAACCCGTCCTAAAGGGGCGTCCGTTGATTGAGCAGGATGTATAAATTCTCAACCCGTCTCGGAAGGGAACGTTACTGCCAAACAGGGGGCACCCGGTTTGGACAACGCCATGCTCTCAGCACGTTAAAGATCCCTTTGCAACATCTCGAAATGAGAGGTCCGTAGGTGACCAGTTGCTTAGGCTGAATTTGCCGCCCCTACCCAAACAGTCCCATTTTGCCATTCTGTGGCTATTAAATTCCCAGCCTAACTCCCAGATAGCCCCCTTTATGATTTGTTGTTTGATAACGTGTTCTCGTCCTGAATATGCATGAAATATTTGCCACTGGACGTTAAACAATAACAATAAATCAATCACAAGGCTATCAACAATAATTAAACCCCTACCCTTGTCACCACATGCGCTTAAATTGACACAAATCCCCACTTACCCGCTTTTAACAACATCTGAATAGTTTTCAAAATATTTAAAAAAATACATCTCACATTAACAGGACATTCGATCCGCAGCTAATATTTAATAAAACAAAAAATATATTCTTGGGAGTTTCTCCATGCACGCAGATGACTAAAGTTCTCGTCAATTTTTTTCTCTGGAAAACAACACGATTTTATGTTTCCCCGAGAAACAACAAATTAAAAATAGTTCCTGATTTTCGTCCGCCTTACTCTCTTAGTTTCTCCTGGAAACACACACTTCAAGTTTCCCCTGGAAACATACAAAAACTGTTTCCTCTGGAAACACACTACAAAGTTTCCCCTGGAAACAAACAATGTGTCCCCCTGGAAACAAACAAAAAGTTCCGCCTGGAAACACCAGCATAAATGTTCCCCTGGAAACACCAACGAAATGTTCCTCATGGAAACACGAAAAAATAAAATTAAATGTCCCCTGGAAACATGAAAATAAATTCTTCCCGAAGTAGTTAAAAAAATTCTTACAAGACAATTATGGAAACATTTCGGAATCATATTAAAAAACTTGATTACTCCCTATGTGTTTTTGTCATTATTTGCACCTAAGATAAACCCATACTAAAAAAAAATTAAACAATTAGTAAAAATGTAAACTAATTACTAGGAAACCATGGAAACATTAACAAAATGTTTCCCGTGGTAACACAAAAAATGTTTCCACTGGAAACACAAAAATTGCCCTCCCTCTACAGTGGACGCTAAAAAGGAAGTACAGTGCACTATTTTGTGTGTATGGTTTTCCATCGTCGACCGCTTATATTATTGTTTCCCTGGGAAATAAATTGACAAGAACTTTAGTCACCTGCTCCATGCACCAAGCGTCTTGGTTTGTGACGATGGATTCCACTTTGTTAAATATGTTAAAGTTGTTAAATATGTTAAAGTTCTTCTGGAGAGCTCTAGATTTTTAACTTTGTAGCAGCATGCAGTTTTGTTGAAATTAGTTGAAAGTCTAAATGACAAAAAATTCAATTCATACATTGTTGGTACCATTCATTTTCACTGTAATAAATATAGATTGATTTTCATAAAAGCATCACTATTCAAACACTGATATTAATAGATAAGAACAATGACGCATTTACATTTAAGGGAACTGTATTTCCTGCACTTAAGTCAATGTGGGGACGATGGGCACCGCCATTAGAAAGAAGTAAACTAGTTTCAGTCGGATATATGGGTACGAGTTATTTTGAGTCTTCTACTATTTTTGCAACTTGAATCGCTGGTACATGCAGTAAATCAATATCAAATGGTTGATCCCTTAGCTCATAAAGATATGAAGTATAAGGACAATACTTAAGATCACATCGGGGGTGTAATGATTAGCTTGCTCGCCTGGAGTGCGGCAAGTCGTGGGTTCGACCTCTGCCGCGCCAAAGACATTAAAATTTGTGGTTAAGCACTAAGAGCTGACTGGTAGGCTCTGAGTGGAATAATATTTTTGGAGAAAGTGGCATGTCTTCCTGCAGACTGTTGCTTTCGTATGGTAGAGCGTAAAAAACGGCTCAGCTTGTCGGTATAGTAGGAAGCAGGTTTCATTCATAATCACTAATCATTTACATGTTCTGTTCTTGATTAAGCATAAAATATTTGCTGCTGGACTTTAAGCCACATTCAAACATTCGTCAGCTAGCACGTTAAACTTCAGCTCAGTGTGTTGGTCTTGTTCAAAGCACGGTTTATTCATCATCATTCATCATTTATTTGCTCTCATCCTAAATATGCATGATATATTTACCACTGAAAGATAAGCACCATTCAATCAATCATTCAACGTAATACTCAAGAATTTGAATGAACAATTTACAGGTACAATGTTTGGAACAGTTATAACGTTTGCAACGTCAGGTGTTCTGTGTCAGTATGGATTTGACAACGGATGGGGTTCCATCTTTTACATAACGGGTAAGTCAGTTAAATGTAGAAGCTATGGGTTTCGCAGGTGCGCTTTCCATTATGCTGTGAGAACCGGGTTTAAACCATTTTATTGCTGACCACTTCCGGTTCGTCTGGTTTTTCTAAACAAACGTACCAGTTGAACTGAACTGGAGCGGTTTGTGTTCCATATCCGGTTCAACTGGTAGCAGCGCTGTATACCAACATTTAATGGAAAGCGCTTAGGTTTAAAACTTTGACATGAATCTATAACACATTGTTTTGCAGAAATTAGTGGTATTTGCTTGAATTCTAAAATACTTGAAAATACGAAAAGGCTTCAAAAGGGAGTTTACTTAGCAGAAGTCCATGCTGCTGGATTAAGGTTTCCTTTTCGATTTGTTTGGATTGTGTTCTTCTGCAGTATGTTTGAATCCTGGATTTCCTATATTTAGGTTCTAATCCTGGAGATACCTGTACATCCTTGAAATACTTTTACCACATTACCATCATTACGCAACATTGGTAAACTTGTATTTAAATTCACCAGGATGTGGTTATGTGTGACTTTTCCTCCTTGTTTGACCCCTTTCTGCCCTGTTTGATACAGATTGGGGAATTTTATCGTGTAAGGCCGTTTAAAGTCGGTCGCATTTCTACTTCCTGTTTGACGAGACTTTGACTATTTGTTCATGTTGAAAATTTCTGTCACATTTTTCTCAGCAACCATGCAGGTTAGCTCCCTGATATTTGGCACAGTCCTTTGGTATGGGAAAGTGAATTGTGTTAGTGAGTTTAAAGTCGGTCCAATTTCTACTTCCTGTATAAGACGTATAACGAAACTTTTACTATTTTTTCATGTTGGAAAATTCTGTCACATTTTCTCCGAAACCATGCAGGCTAGTTTCCTGATATTTCATGTGTTAATTTGGTACAGGCCTTTGCTATTTTCGTTTTGGATCTGAAGACACATGTATCTGGTAATCTCATAAAAATCAGACGTTGTCATCAAAGATCTCAAACAACGCTTCGTCCGTTCCAGTGATATCTATTTCAATCATTTGGAGAAAACGATTATTAAATGAAAAATTCCGAGAAGCCCGAAGATGTCATCAGAAAAGAGAATAAAATGAAAGCGTGTCAGATATGTAGTGAACAATTTTACCTTGACCTCATTTTAATCATATTGATTTATTTTTGACTATTTCAGGAGGGTTAACATTTATTTGGGTGATAGCTTGGTTTATTTTGACGGCCGATACACCAGCAGAACATCCACGGATCACAGAGGCAGAGAGAAATTATATAGAATCCACTATAGAATTCGATACAACTAAACGCGTAAGTAGTTCCCTGAGAGTTCCTGTAGTCTGGGTGACCCATAACCTTTTGTTAGAATCTTTCGGCTAGCTCTGCATCTGGATATCGGTGTATAAAGAATGTATGGAAGGTTGAGAGTAGAGTTACTGTTGGCATTTGAGGTCTATTTATATCGTGTAAGTAGTCCCTCGTGAACTGCTGTTTTCATGTGATTTCCTGAAAAGATACATTCGGTAGACATAAGTGGTTGAAATCCTCCCTTCCCAAATATTATGGGTACTGTTGATCCATATGGCAACGGCGGATTTCAGCTAGGTTAGGTCCTGTTACTTTTAAAATTCCAAGATACCAAAGGGTTATCTCAGGTATGTGTAAATAAGAAAAAATGGTTTCTTCTCAGATTGACGCCTACACAAAAAGAGGTACATGTTTTCATCACAGGTGATGTGCACAGTTGATGTTTTTCTTCCGTTTTTCCTCTTTTTGCTCGGGTTTGTGTTGTCTGTGGATCTCTGTGGATATATATATAATTATACTCTGGACTCGAACTTTGAAATCATGATATTTCAAAATTTGACAAAATAACGAATTGCTACTGCCTAATATTAAACATTCTCTAATGCACACGTCAACAACTATGAGTATATGAGGGTGTCCGATCCCTGAATTCCCGGAAAAAACATAAAATGCCACATCCCTAAAAAAAATAATTTTTCAATTCTGAATCCCTAATATTTAAAGTGCAAATCCTGGATCCTGTTCTAAATTTCCGATACTCCTCATTTATGACAACTTTGACCCAACAGCCTCTAAAGTTGACTACAAAAGACAATAAATGAAGGCTTTTTCTTTGAGTAAGCTTAATGTAATTTTTACCAATTTTCAATATAATCCCAGATTGTGAAATTGTCATGAGACCCCCCTCCCCCCCCCCGATGACATAAACGTTCCCAGGGGGGTTTGAGGGGTTTGGACACCCACACCCTTGACAACTAATAAGCAGTGTTAAACCCACAATTCAGATTGAAGTAAAAAAACAGTACTTTCTGAAATGCAAAAATGTGCTAATGGCTAGATTGCAAGATTTTGCAACAAATACCGGCCGTGAAGGTCGCTTCGTGAGTGGATGTAACACCCCATGAAAATTTCTGGCTACGGCCATCATCAAACTTATTTCAATCGCCCTTTGACTGTCTGATTGTTTCTATGCAAGTATTTCCCCTCATTTCAAGTACAGTTTTAAAGCAAGTAATGCCCTTCGTCTTCAGGTACAATTTTCATGTCCGTACAGAAAGTGGAAGTCATGAAAGTAACTTAGGTTTTATTATGCTTAAACATTAATTTCTTATTGTTTAATTTCTTATTGTTTATTTTCATTAGCTGTTATTATCATATATAAGTAAACGTCAATTAAATTTTTTTTTCAGACAGGAAAGGCTCCGTGGAAGAAAATGGTCAGATCCCGAGCTCTTTTTGCCTGTGTCGTAGGTCATATGTGTAATAATTGGCAGCTTTATACGCTGCTTACCAGCTTACCTACATTCATGAAAACTGTTTTGAAATTTGATATTAAAAGTGTAAGTTAAACATTATATTACCAGGTAACTTCCTGTTTATAGTTATCAAATGCTAATTCCAAGGCACAAATCATTTGATTTTGTGTGTGCAATGATGTTTTCCTGTCCGATAAAAATTTCTAGCCGATTTGGACTTTTCAAAAACATTTCCATGCAGAAACTGCATTAAAACATTTTTTCGCCCGCTTTTTGGCGAAAGATATAATCTCAACCAGACACAAATCTTAACCCCACTGGTCAGTGCCTTTTACCGATAGAACAGGTGAACGTAAGAAAACTATATAAATTTTGAAGGCGTGGCTACAAGACAGAATCATACGAGTAATTGAATTATTGCCAGATAACTTTGTGTAAATATAATTAAGTTTTTATCATAAAGCGTTTTTTCTTTAGTTAAAAATGTTTTACTTGCACATTTTGGTTCAATTTCTAATATTTGCTATAGTGCAACATTTGAAAAAAACTGTTGTTTTTAATGTTTCAACAGTATTTCAGACGTCATATCGCGGCGTCAATTTATTTGAAGTAACCTTATCTTGTGCAGCTAACCTGTAAACCCAGTTTAACTTGTTTAACCCTGCCAAATACTAAGTACTTTCTGTGCCTATTCCAATCCAGAAGCAGAAGTCCAGTGGATTGCATTGTTTTAGTGTTTCACTGTTGCTAATTTTACATTGTGAATTTAAACAGGCCGATCAACGTAACACCTAAGTTTTTATTACATTTTATTTTGGGAACATTTGCAGCTTGACTTACATTGTGGACCTTAGTTCCTTGTTGAAGGCACTTCTTAAAGTAACCTGTAGATGTTTGCTATGTTACTTCTTCGATGCAGTCCCAAAGACAATCATACCAAATCGCTTAAGTCTTTACTAGTGACCTGCAATGCGAGTCGAACGCACCCTTTTTGAAATAGAAATAAAAAAGTTTCAGACGTATAATATTAATAATATTATACTTCAGAATGGGGCTTTATCTGCAGTTCCTTACATTTGTCAAGCCTTTGGGGCATTTATTGGTGGTCAGCTTGCTGATATTCTACGCAGTAAAGGAATACTGTCAACCACAGCAGCTAGAAGGTTGTTTGAATTAACTGGTAAGTGTGTTTGTTTTTTTGTTTGATTGGGGTTTCACGCCACTTTCAACAATATTTCAGTCATATAGCTGCGGTCAGTTTTATTGGTGGAGGACAAGGAAAGAACCACCGACCTTGGGCCTAACTGGTATGTCCAAAGATATTCAATAATAATAATAATAATAATAATAATAATAATAATAATAATAATAAAAATAATAATAATTAATTAAATTACTATCCCCATAGGATAAAAGAGTATAGAAAAGAAAAGCAACCTAATAGTTAATACTATATATGCAAAGTGTTCAAAAGTTTCGACATTTCAATGGGGTCTGGAAATAAAAATGTTTTGTTTAAATCAAAAATATACTCACGGAAAAAGAAACTGTACAAGGCTTTCGCATTAATTAAAATATATGCCAAATATTTATTTCTAGCAATAATTACAATAACATAACCAGAGAACATTTTTTGTCTTTTAAACAAATATGCATGACTTTGATTTAAAAAAGGTTATTGTGCGGCCATTTTGACGACAGTGATGATGAAAACAAAATTCACAAGCGTTAGTAACGGGTATGTCCTCCATTTGCATCGATGCATGCAACACAACGTCGCCTCATTGATGAC
>JAULBM010059343.1:0-10333 GCA_032357055.1 Geukensia granosissima
GGTTGAAATCTGTTCAGTGGTTTCAGAGGAGAAGATGAAAATGTGAAAAGTTAACAGACGACGCGGACGACGACGACGACCGACGCAAAGTGATGACAAAAGCTCACATGGCCCTTTGGGCCAGGTGAACTAAAAACTTTAACCTGAGGTTTCTATATTACCCAAAAGTTTGTTTGCAGGATTATAAAAAGGCTTACCATTTTTCATAATTAAAATAAAAACCTTTAAGCAACTTCATCAAAGGCAGGCCAAAAACTTGCATCTTCTATTTAGAGTAAACTCACCAATAAGCCATCCATCAACATTAGGTGTATAAAGGTCCTGATCACACTGTGTGGTTTGTAGGTACTCAGTAACACCCATCTTCTCTAGTACCTGTGACAGTATCAGATCTGACATATCATCTGTAATGGTATATCCACCATCTTCCAATAGCATGGAGGGAGAATAGTCTACAAATAACATGTCACAGAAATAACAGTTAAACCTTACTCACTTGAACTGATGTGGCTCAATAAATATGCATTGGTACTTAAATGTCTTTACAGTCCATTCATATAAAAAACAAAATCCTGAAACAGTTTTATTGGGTACTTCTGTTCATCCTACACATTTTTATGGTCTCTAATTAAGTCAGATTATATTGATCAATTCTTTCAATTATAGGTAAATCCATAGAATGGTGTGAAGGTTAAAGCTCCTTCAGTTCATTTACCAAAATACCTGAGAAATTTAAATATTAATCACAAGCTAACTTAGGGAGATAAAAAGTCTTCCAGAATGTTCCAAAGTTCAAGGCCTGCACTTTGTAGACAAAACTCACCTCTGAAATCTATATCCCAGTCACAAGCTAACTTAGAGAGATAAAAAAATCTTTCAGGATGTCCCAAGGTTTAAGGGCCAGTAATTTGCAGACGAAACTCACCTCTGAAATCTACATCCCAGTCACAAGCTAACTTAGGGAGATAAACATCTTTTAGAATGTCCCATTTGAATGTACAAGGTCCTGCACTTTCTAGGCAAACAGTTATTTTCATGTTAACAAGATATTTCTTTTCTCCCTGCAGGTCACTGATAGAATATCTGTAATAAAACATAGGACACTGTCATTGGACACATCATCTACCACAGCAATGCATATTAAACAACTGGGAAAATTTAGCAATGTGCCACACAGGTAGACAAGATGTTTATTAACCACTTCATTGACAGCTCTTGGACCATGGAGAACTATTCTCTTGTTGTAACTGGATTGACACATTTGCTCTAGGAAGACCACTTTAACACAAGTGATTTGTTATTTTGTTCATTTTGTTTGAGAGCACAAAAGCATCCATTTGTTAAAAATTGTTGGTTTATGAGAATTTTAGGTATAGAAAGAATTTGAAAGGACTGAATATTTACTCAGAAAATTATTCAAATGGTCAATGCTGAGAAAATATGCCTGTCACACAAAGTTTTGAACTCTTGTGAATAAAAATTATTGTAGTGAATTAAATAGTGTCCCATAATTTGTGAAATTGCCAGTTTTTGTCAATTTTATCCATTTTTCTAAATTTTACACAATTTTTTTAAATATCAAAATAACTGAACCTGGATGATTAAACACTTTAAATGAAGATGTAATGCAATTAAATTAATTTGTAAATAATGTGTTGACAGAAAATTCATTGTCCCATTGTACTTATTGGTCAGGTTTTTTATTGAGGAAAGGCTTCAGGTCAAATTACTTAGCAACATACAATGATCATGATCATTGATTTTTAACCTGTTGTGATCCATTTCACTAGCACAATTTATTTGTGAATAATTTTCACTTGATCTCAATTTCTTTTCTTTACAAAGGTGCTAAATCTACATATTCATCAGTGGATTTTATAAAGTATAGCATCGCACGTGATAAGGTTTGTCAGTTACCTGCCCAAGGTCGGTGGTTCTCTCTGGGCACTCAATCTTCCTCCACCAGTAAAAGTGACCACCGCGATATGACTGAAATAAGTGGCGTAAAACCCCAATCAAACAAACAAACAATATAAAGTATGGAAATTGCTACTGCATTAGAAATGGCTGTTTATCTTTACCATTAGAGTTTAAAAGTTTTACTAGACTGAATAACATCTTATCTTGGCAGCAATAAATGTTTCACAT
The DNA here is from genome assembly GCA_032357055.1 of Geukensia granosissima. Classification (NCBI taxonomy): domain Eukaryota; kingdom Metazoa; phylum Mollusca; class Bivalvia; order Mytilida; family Mytilidae; genus Geukensia; species Geukensia granosissima. The sequence goes on from JAULBM010059343.1 coordinate 2,149, forward strand.
CTATGTATTTGAGATTTTTTACATCTACATGCAGGTAGAAGTAATGGTTTTAATTTTCTATCAGTGTAATTGTAATAATTCAATGGTTTTTCATGACGTGTTTATAGGAAAATGTTTATTCTGCATAAATGAAATTGGAAATTTCTAGTAAAAATCGTCCAAGTTTTCTGCACTAACCATGCATGAAAAAACTGATGAACAATGATATGTTATGAATCAGAAATACATAATAAATACATTTCAGTTGATTTGTTAACTTACTTCAAGGTGATCAGTTTACTAAGCATTATCTCATGTACTTCATCTACAAAATAAACACAAGTAAGATACAAACTAGAGCTGGCATTGAATTACAATCTTAAGAAGAATTCCAGCTCTTGAACAGCAGCAAACTGTCACATTAAAAATACAACAAGTTCCAAAAAAAAGAGTATAACAAAATATAAATTCCTCTAGAAATTTGAATTTAATATTTGTTCCTAAAAGAATAAACTGAATATAACAATGACTGATGATGATTTTTAATAAATTTAAAAACCTGCTGAATAAATTATTGAAAATCCAATAATACAGCATACCAAATTGAAAACTGAAGTATGCTTGATCCAGTCCAAGGTTTTCTATTCCAATCTGTAAGCGGTGTGAACAAGCATCTAGAAGTACATAAACATGGAAAGTTCGTCCAATCTGTGGAACTTCTACACAACAGTCTATACCAGTACAGTAGTCAGCAACAGAACAGGTCAAACTTCCTTCCAGATTTGGTAGTGGAATGTCTATAGGACAGGCTGTACAAGGTAAAAAAAGGCAATACTATTACAAGAGCTGAGAATATGTTTGGTAATGGGGTAATCAAGGAGAGACTAAGAAATAAGTTTATCTTATGACTGTCAAAGAAATGAGTGTAAAAAAAGTTTAACTACTGACAGCCAATTTAGTTTTCCATGAAAAATTTGAAATATGATGGTTATTCTTTTTTTTATTTCTGGGCAAAAGAAATTCTTATAAGCAAAAGGATAATTTTTAAAACCTAGGCTTTCAAACCAAATGCTCCAATTTATGGTGGGAATACAGTAATATGCAACAGCATTATGTTTATGAATGTGATGCAACCTATTTTAGGTTTCTGTGTTTCAACAATAGTTTGACAGTCCTTATCCACCTGGTTGTTACTTACATTTGTTCCATCCATTGACACTAGGATTAGACAGTTTACATGGTTCCTTCTGTATCCACTGGGATATACCAAGTCTTTCCAATAACAGATCAGCAGCATATGATGGTAACTGATCTGTGGCTTCTAACATCAAATTTTCTTTAAGTTCTTTCAAAGAGATGTCTGTTTGAAAATAGGAAAATATATTTTAATATTTTAGCTGATTTCACCAACTATAGATTTTTGGAGATGTAAAGCTTATCATGTTTAATTTAAAAAACAATATTTTAATGTAACTGAGAAATAAACTATAACATTCATTTGACAAGGATTTGTTCTGTATCATAACTAGTATTTAAACTTTATTTCAGTTCCAAAGGAATTTCCAACAGACCAATGGACTGTTTCAGAAATGCAAGGGAATTCTGGGAATGTCATTGTTCTGTTCAACTTTCACTGGCCAAGACATCATTTACAATGACACTGAGATTGTAAAATGGGTTTAACAAGGATAGAAGATGATTTTCTGAATGGGTTCATTAAACTGAATTGCAATGATAACTGACTAACAAGCTTATTATATAAATCCTATGTCACATGACTGCTTTTTAAGAACTAAACAAACCTGCAAATGTCATATTACTGCTGAAGTCACAGAAAGGTTTAGGTAATCTGGCAGACTTCAATATATTAGTAGTAAATACACAGTTTCCACCCGATTCAAAACATACACTGACATCCATGTCAACTACAAACTGTTCTTCCATTGTTAAATCAATAATGGTATAGCTGAAACAGATATACAGTAAATTAATTATAAAGACACAGGACTCAAAATGTACACTGATATCCAAAGGGTTTTTCCATTGTTAAATCAATTATAGAATAACTTTAAAGAATTTAACATCTGTCACTGTTGCTGATATTGTCCAATATTCAAACATATTTTCTCAGGCTCTATATTCATATTATTTTGTGCATTTTGACATTATACATAAAATGAAAAATATCCTGTACTGAAAAATGTTGACTAATATCAAAATTGTTCATTAGAATGAACAAAATTTTAAATTCAAGATTTTTTAAATACATACATATAGGAAAGGTAATGATATGTTTGGAACTCTTCAACAAATTTCCATGAATTTTTACAGTAGGTACAAGTATTTTTCATTCAACTACAATTTAATGAACTAGAGGCTCAGAAGGCTGAGCCTGTATCACTCACCTGGCATTAGGCCAAATAAAAAATCATTAAATGACCAAAAGTAGCAATTATTGTTGTTTCGCTTTAGAAAGGATCTAGCATATATGCTTCATGTCAAATATCATTCCATTTATCCAAGTGGTTTCCAAAGAAAATATTTTTTTTTATGTTTTGGCCAATCAGAAACAGGAGTTGTCCATGGTGGCAATGTTTTTTTTCTGATGGGGAAAAAATGAGGAAATTTGATAAAGGACCTTTCAAAGATATCCCACTTCAGATAGGTATTCATTAGGCTTAGCAGTTTCAGATTAGACACAGAGAACTGTTCATAGTGGCCATGTTTTGGGTTCCAACAGGAACTTTATAGAAGACCTTCTATAGATGTCCAATAACAAATATTATTCCATTTGGCCAAGAGGTTTCAGAGTGAAAGATTTCTAATGTATCAGCCATCAGAAACAAGAATCGTCCATGCTGGCTGTATTATTTGTATGATCAGGAAGAAATGAGGAAATTTCACAATGGACCTCTTATAGATGCTCCATATCAAATATTATCTTATTTGTCCAAGTGGTTTTAGAAGGGAGATTTTTAATGTATCAGCCAATCAAAAACTAGAATCATCCATGGTGACCATGTTTTTTGTCTAATGAAGTCAAAATGAGGAAATTTTACAGAACACCTTATATAGATGGTCCACATCAAATATTAATCCATTTAGCCAACTGGTTTCATAAGAGAAGATATTTTTAATGTATCAGCCATTCAAATTGTCTGTGGCGACCATGTTTTTGTCCAATCAGGAAGAGACCAGAATACTTTGTAAAGGATCTTCTATAGACGCTTCTTGTAATGTTTAGCCTTGCAGTTTCAGAAGAGAAGATGAAAATGTATAAGTTTACGGATGGACAACAGACGCAAGTCATTACAAAAAGCTCACATGGCCTAAAAATGTATTTTAAGCAAGTGTATAAACTTTGAAATTACCTACTTTTATCACAGTGAACTTACTCTATTCTAAATACTTTCATCAATCTGAAAGTCTGTTTCTGTCCAAAATGGTAGTTCAACAGTGATATATCAAATATGAACTTTTCTATGCCAACTGTCAGTCTGTAATTACAAGTATCTAGTTGAAGGTAGATTTTAATAGATCTACTGATCTGTGGTACATCTATACAACAATCTACACCTGTACAGGTATCGGACAGGTTACAACTAATACTGCTGTGTAGTGGAGGTAGAGAGTATGGTAGAGACTTCTGACAACCTGGAATTTAAATATATAATTAAATACAACAATCTACACCTGTACAGGTATCAGACAGGTAACAACTTTTACTGCTTTATAGTGAGGTAGATTTCTGACAACCTCAGAACTGCCCTCTCTGAGGGCAGAATACTATAATTTCCTATAAAAAAACTGTGAGTAAAACTACAAATAATACCCCTGTCAAAGATATATTTGTTTGCTGACTGAAGTCACTTTGTCTTATGGAGACTTACCCACACACCAAAAATGGAAAGCCTACATTAAAAGAAATAAAAGTTGCTATAATTTTGACCTTGAGGTCAAAGGTCAAGGCAATATAAAGATTATGAATGTACCAGTACATTGGCTCATGGTGATGCATCCATGTGCCATATCTGACAAGCCTATATCTAAGAATAGAGAATATATGGCCCGGACAAAAATCCTTCGTAATAAAAAATAATTTTGACCTTGAGATTGCAGGTCAAGGTCATATAGAATTCATGAATTTATGTGGCATATTTTCTCATAATAATACACTCATGTGCCAAATATGTTATGCCAATGTCGAAGAACAAAGAAGTTACGTGTCAGCAGAATCTGCACAGACAAGCAGACAAGACAAATAGACAAAGTTAACCTAACAAACTTCCTGAACATTGCAATAAATGATGTTCCATTAAAAAATAATACTTGATGCAGAATTACCATCTGTTATGATGAACACCCTCAACAACTTTCAAAACTCAACCTCATAAACAAATGCACAAAATTAAAAGCAAACACTGTTTTTTATTATATTAATGATTATTATTTTTTTTTTTTATAGTTTTCAGAACTACTCTCTACATTTTTAAAGTTTTTATCAATTTTAACCAATCAAAGTAACTTTGCTGCTTTTATGTCCATCTGCCATCTTTAACAGCATTGCATAATATACACTGATAAACTTCACTGGGATTTAACAATAAGATTTGGTATATTACAAGCAATTTTAAAAATTTATGTACTAAAATAAACTATACCATTATTCCATCCAGTGGAATCTACAGGACTGTAAGGTGATGTCCCTCTATTACAGGGTGTGTCCTTGAGTTCAGAGGTTATCCCTAATTCATCCAACATTTTATATAACACAAGTCCTGAAGCAGCTCCTACAACATCATTGTCTGACAAAAACTTTTGTAAGGAGAAATCTGCAATTAAAAAGTACCATTTCAAAACAAATTTCAGTCACAAATAGTTTGACACAAGCAACAATTGAATACAATGGAAAGTCAGGGTAAAAGTCAGTGTGTTGGGAGAAGTAATACAGTCAAAGTAGAGGCTCCTAGGAGCCTGTTATTGCTCACTTGTCTCAAAGTTGCATTGAAAACAACCTTGTATTAACCTTGTGCAGAATACCCTAAGAAACAATAATCCAAAGATACATCTACATCCATACTGTATTTACAGAGGAGAAGATTTTTAAAACTATGACTTCAAAATTAGCTAAAAACATCCATAAAAGGGAAATAACTCCAACAAGAGTTGAGGAATTTCCTTGAAAATTTCACCACAGATAAATTTCAACATGCTGAGAACTCTTACCCTTTATTAGTTTTTGGCTAAGGTTAATGGTTTTTTGCGATATATGCCAAAATCTTCTGTAAATCCCTTATATTTTATTTTAAGTCACAGCAGCCATGTTTTTCAACAGACCAAAAAATCCAAGCACCAACTTTGCTTTTTACAAACAATCAAAACAAACTTGCATTCAAATCCAGTCAGTAGTTTCAAAACAGAAATTTATTTTTTGAAAATGTTAACAACGACCGATTCAAACGCCAAGTGATGATAATTTCTCAAATGGCCTTCAGCCAGGTGAGCTTATAATGGTATGATCTTTATATGGTGTATCACCCTTGGCTTTTTATATGAAACAGCATTGTAATTGATAACAAGCATACATCATAAACACACTACAATAACGAATCAATATTTGTTAAAACCAAAAGTCCCAGTTAAAGACCATTCAAGAAATATACAATTTCACACAATCCCATATTGCCCATTTTAAACCAATTCCTTATCTTTGATTCATGTCATTTTGGTTTTAATATTTTATGTCAGGCCAAACATAATAATTTTCTAGGTTCTCGGGCCATTTTTTTCTAAATTCATTGTAAGCAGGAAGCTTTATTTTATTTTTTTTCCCGCTGATCGTCTTGAAAAAGGTTAACGTTCATCAAGATATCAGGCTTCTGTGACTTCAGCTTGAAGAAGAATAGCTAGAGTTCACCGAAAGATGAAAACCATCATCAAATGATGATCTGACTACTTTTTAAATCCAATATTTACGACAGACTGTTACATTTAACAAGATTTAAAACCGTTTTGCTTTGTTTTCAACCAATGCCATTTAGTATTAGGGCCTGTTCACACTACAAAAGTTAATCCGGATTAACTCAGGTAAATGTGGATTAAGTCACTTTGCGTTCACACTGGGTTATATATATTCCGCATTAAATTAATCCGGATCAAGTTAATCCTGATTAAATTGTAGTGTGAACGCAAAATGTGGATTAAATCTGACGTCATAATTAGTAACGTTACCTATGATCTTTTGCTTCCTACGTTTCAAATTTAATCCGGATTAAGTTAAGCCGGATCTAAAACGCTAGTGTGAACGCAACAGGTTACCTGTATACTGGCTTAATTTGATCCGGATTAAGTTAAGCCTAGTGCGAACAGGCCCATAGAAAAAGTTAAGTAAAATATTTTCGACATTACATGTATTTTGATATTTCAACAAGCTGTAGATGACCCCAAAACAACAAACGTAACAACAATCAGCAAACTCTATCAGTAAAACAACAATGGACAAAACAACGACATCCACTGCACGTAAAAATATGTCGAAGGGTTAAACTAGAGACAGTGACAAAAAGACATTTTAACAAACCGTAAAACCTAATTGTATATAGGATTTAACTCTGCTAGAAGTTATACGAAAAAACTAACAGTTAATTCAAAGTAATAATATAACAGATGCGTTGATATCGAAAAAGGTACTCGTTGCAAACTAGTTGATACTCCAAACACAATATATTTGAAAAGAGTTCAGGTAGCATAATAAAATATATCACATATGACAAAATGAATAGGAAATATATGCTGAAAAATTAATAAAACAGCAGCAAACAACAAATTGGAAAGGTGTGTGAAAACTGGCTTCCGGCAAAGAAATTTTCGTGCGTGAGTAAGTTTAATGTCTGGGTAGGCAGCACAATATAAAAAATATTACATGTAATAATGTTTCAAAATTATTACAACTTTTTGAGAAAGGCCGTACCATTCAAATCTTTTTTCGAAATAAAAAAAAAAAAAAACATAAACTACGGTAAACAATTAAAAACTAGTCTTACTATTCTCGACAAGGCGTCTTTTCGTAAATCATGTTGCGTACAAATTAAAAAATCTCGGAAAACGATTATCCAATATGTAAATATATAACATATTTTGACATCCAAAACGTTTTACTTTCTGAAAAATGTAAGTAAACGTCTGTAGTTTTCATTTCACAATGGAAGTTTTAAAATAACGTCTCGCTGTTTCTATGAGTTTATCAGCGGAAAACGTCCACAACGTTTCGCAGAATTTCCTTTTTTACCCTTTTTATATATAAATCAAAGGTTTTGAATTGCAATTGCATTAGAATGGAGATAAATATATTGTATTTTCAGCTTTTCGGGCGTAAATCTTGATTTTACTGTCGCAAATATCCGTTTACTGGGCTCCGCTACGCGTCGCCAAGTAAACTCAATTTGCGACAGTAAAATACACGATTTACGTCCTCAAAGCTTAACATGTAATACAGTTATCTCATAAATTTACTAAAGCTAAAAAGAAACTATCAGAACAAGGACATAAAGCTCTACATAGGAAACTGTTCCGTTAGACCTTCAGTTATAATTTTTTGACTCTCTAGTTGAGCCTATATTATTGTATGGATGCGAAGTATGGGGATTTGAAAAAGTAGATAGTTAACAAAAAGTACATCTCAAATTTTTGAAAAAAGTTTTTTCTGTCCGATCAAGTACGCCCCACTTTTATGGTTTACGGTGAAACTGGTATCCATTGGAAATTCATGTTAAAGTACAGATGCTTAATTTCTGGTTAAAAATACATGTACTTATGCATTAACAAAGCTATCTAGTATGTTTTTTATAAATTACTACAAGAAATTCATTATGCTGGTGTTTATCATTCAAAATGTCCACTGTTTATAAAGACATTATTAAATGATGTTGGGTTGGAACAGCCAGTTAGTTATCAGCAATAATGATCTAAAATGTATTTCAAGATCAGTTTGTTCAAAACTGGTATACTGATATAGATAACGCTTCACGAGGTCAGCTGTACCTCGCCTTAAAAAAAAGAGTTTGGTCTTGAAAAATACTTAATACGTTTACCAAAGGGCCGAATTTAAGAGTTCATATAACAAGGTCAAGGTGTTCAAATATTAAATTTCCAATTGAGTTAAGTAGATGAACAAATATTTCTAGGGAGGACATAATTTGCCATTTAT
>JAULBM010059354.1:0-10332 GCA_032357055.1 Geukensia granosissima
TATAAAAATGGTTGACATAAACATACCAAAGATTGTCAAAAGTTATGTCCCTTTACATAGGTCTACTCCCTTAATATTTAAAATTCTGACCTAAAGATCGATTACCTTATTGTCATTCTTGATTATTTAAGCAACATAAGAATTTATGGAATTTGTATTCAAAAGTTATACATCTGACACAAAGAGATGGATGCGCATTGCGCAACTCAGCTTAAAAGTCAAATAAGATATATAATGACTGATTGATTTATGATTGTTGTTTAACTTCAAGTGGCAAATATTTCATGCATATTCAGTACCAGAACAAGTTTCAAGACATTCGTGAAAAGTTTGGAAAATTCTTGGTAACATTTATGCAACTTAAGTCCACCTTGTCTTAAGGTCATTTTCCAAGTGCAATTGGTTAGCCTTTCAAGAGGCAGACTACTGTACTCTGAAGTTGTTGTTTAAGTTTATATTTTGAACGTTTAAGTTATGATTATCAGAAAAATACTTTTTTTTTACTTGGAACTGCCTAAAATTTCTTGGAATAATCAAAATTATTACATTTTCAAAACCTGTTTATGTATATCCCTTTCATCATTTCGTGAGTTTCCCGTAAGATTTATAGATTTTCACATTTTAGTTTTTTTGCTGAAGAAAACTACCTTCGAACCAAGATTTATAATTTTGAAAATATTCTCCACTGTAAAGAAAAAAAAAATAACCTATTGTAACTCAGCCATTTGCGTTTGTGTGTGTTTTAGAAGTTACAGACTCATAAATGTTAGTAATATCCATAGGTAACCTTTGAACTAGCCAATAATTCAAGGTAGCAATAATTTGTTCTGATCTTACTATGGGCTGCAGTTGTTACACATCAATTTTATCCTGTGCGATAGCGAGGAATAAATTTGTGTTAAATCAAGAACCCATTTAAAATAAGAATAAATCATTGCTCCCGTAAATTATTCGATTCTTATATTGTAGACATATAAAAATATAGAAAAAAGCAATTGACGGACGACAGTGCTTTCCGTAAAAACCATTATGATCTCGTTGTTCTGGTGCTCAACCACATTCTGAATCAATAATTAATTAATATACGGAGTTTTATTATGGCTTAATTCAAATAACGTTTTCAGGACCACATATTAGAATTTTTACCCTTATACTTCATTTCAAAACAGCTACATGTATCAGTGTATGATATCAGGATATGGAATCGTTTAATCTTCTGAAATGAAACATAATAGGAGAAGGAATTAGAAGATACCAAAGGGGCAGGTAATTTTAATGTCAAACACCTTTCTTTTAAAAATTAAAACGGATTATATCCGGAAATTTTATCTTTCTCAGATGAAACGTTCTCCAGGGTTTTGCTTCCGATCAGGATTTTATTGATTACGGATTGCAGCTTACAAGAAAGGTACTGAGCCAAGGGTTTCTCAGGGAAAGATAAGAGTCATCACTCGATCTCATGATTTGGTTGACCGGTACGAAATATCCATTTCACAAATGACAATGGATATCTTCCAACTGTCATGACTACAAATCCGTTCCTATACCGATTGTTACTAACATCGATTGTGACTATACATCGGCTTTTGTCTACTGAGTAACACGACGAATGCCACTAGTGGAACATTAGTTGCCTTCCCCGATCACCTGAGCTCACCCTGGTTTTTATAGGGTTCGTATAACTCCAGTTTAGAGTTTTCAGTTAAGTGTTGTGTGTTCTATGTTTGTTTTTCGTTTCATTTTGTTGTTCATGGTATTGTCTGTCTTCCGACTTAACGATTTCTGTCCGCGGCTTTTGTATCTTGGAACTCCTTTTTATGCTATACCAGCTAGCAAATATTTTTAATGATTCAATCAAATAAATATCGGTCAATTACCTTATACGGATATGACTTAACTAATGATTGAGTTAAATGTAAAAACAAATATTACCTTTACTTATCGTTTTGCCTCCGACAGTAATCCACATTCAGAAAAAAGGTACTTTATAAACCGGAAGACACTATAAATAACTCTCTCGTCAATAAAAACATAATTAACCTAGTTTAGAAATGTAAACACGGTAAAGTACACTGAGGCTTCTGCATGGATCAGTCAAGTGGAACATACATTTAAATGAAATATTATGTGGAAGTGCAAAAAGGGAATTTATATTGGTCATTGTTGTTAGAGAATGAAATATCAAAACATGTAAAATTCTGCTGCATGTCAGTTACTTTGAAAAGAAGAAATAAAAAAAAAAACGGCGCAAACAAGGATCATATAAACTATGAAGTTATGAAAGAGCCAATAGTCATGAGCAATAAAAAAATAACAAAAAACAATAATTGGCCGAGTTGGAGTAACTTGAACTTTATTAAAACTACGATTATCCCGAAGGGCAAAAAAGGTTATACTGCAACGTTTTAAGGCGGCATTAAAATAAACTTGATTCCAAAACAGAAATACTTACTAACTCTATAGAAACACAGAAGCACAGAAGTAAGACAAAAACAAAACAATTAAAACCTGGTCGGATTATATCTGTTCAAAACAATAGATGTTTGCCCTGTGATCCAAATATTTCATTGTTTAAATGAAACATTAATAAAATCAGTTCGAAAAGATTTTTTTTATGAAATTCAAATTATTATTTCGTGGCCTTTGAAACATAGAATATGTTTAGAGATATATCTAGAGACTTATTTATTTTAAACTGTTACCGCTCAAATACAAATAAATCTATCAGTAGTTTTTGCAGTCTAATTCCTGCGTTTAATCCGTTATAAAGTATGATAACTATTTGAAATGTAAGTTGCTTTGAAACCTACAAGCCAGCAAGTCTAGCGTAGAATACCAATGCGAGAGATCAAAAATGCATAGTCGAAAGAGACAAGACAAATTTAAGACAAACTAAAAGAAAAATACGTAAACAAAGGCTTGAAATCAACGAATTCCTTTACAAAACAGGAGTGGGATCTGGTGCTCCGGAAGGGTAAGCACCCTGTCTTGCGCGCAACACTGGTCGTGGAATCTTAAATCTCAAATCAGGGTTAACGTCAAACCGAAAAGAGGTCAACTTATTTTTGTATTATCGGTAACAGGTCCATACCTAGTTTAGATACACTGATACCATATGGATTAACCAATTCGTGATGGCGACCATAAAATTTAAGAAGGGACGACTTAACCTTGATTGGATGTATCATTGTTGAATTTTATGCGAGAACAGCAATGCTCTCTCCAGAAAATCCTTATACTTGAAACAATCACGAGAGTATCGAATCAACTTTCAAACATAAACCCCGTAGGCAGGAGAAGCAGGAATATTGTTGCATAAATATGGAAAGTTTACAATAGGAAAGTTGAAGTCATCCCGTTTGTCGTAAATCTTAGAAAGAAGCTTTTCGTCTTGGTCTATTTTGAGGAATAAATCTAAGTATAAGCAGATTTTTTTGAGTCTGTGGTCTCCTTAATTTCAAGTATTTCTAAATTATAAAAACATCACAGTCATGTGAGATTTTAATGGCTTGACTTTTCTAGTTTTCTAACAAACAACAAGCCATAAAACTATATACTATATTAGATGTCAGAGTTTGCTTAATTATTATGAAAGAAGAATTGTCTACCATATTCTTAAAAATAGTGTTTATTATGTAGATTGAAAAAAGTGCAAGTAACTTGCAATAAAACTTTTTAGCAATCGCGATTTTAAGCTGCCTCGAGTTTTAAATCTATACTGGGATTTTACATTATAAAATCAGAAATTTGTTTACCGGAATTGGCTGACTGCACGCGATAGCCCAAGACCGGGAGCAGACATTGTAAACGCAGCGAAATAATAAAGTAATTAAGTAATTTAACTATGATTAATTAACCTGCAAAAATAACAAGATGCGCCCCTAAAGGAAATTTAAAAAGTAATTCTTCTGATGTGTAGATAAAAGTGTGATTAATGCACCCATTTCAAATTTGGTGTATTGCTTTATTTAAATTTTTGTGAATTCTGTTTGTGGCTCGTCTTTTACCTCTTTTGATTTCTTTGATGTTACTTGTTGTTTTCGGGTTGGATCCTACAAAATTTGTTTCTTAAAATTTTTGTAACATTTACTTTTTTATTATATTTAGGAAAAACACTATTATTTTACGTTTACATGCTTCTATTTGGGTGATTTAGAGCTTTTAACAAGGACTGGTATCTCCAACCTTATGAAAGCCTTGAACAGACCTCTAGATTTATATATTTTCTCTGTATAATCTTGGTTGATGTATAGTCTCTCTGATATTTAGCCAATACATTTCAATTTTCCTGTGAATATTTTTTTTATAAATCTCAGTAATTAAAGGAGATCAGAGGTCTGCGAATTCGAAAAATTTTTGCGAAATGAACATTACATGTATGACGAGTTATTAGTAACAATAAAATGTATTTCTGGTTTTTTAGTTAAGCTGTTGTCGTTTGCTAATGACTTGTTAATCATTTTTTACTGTAGATATTAATATCTGTATATGTTTTGGAGACACTTATCAGCTTGAGTCTACACCTACTATGCTGTTAGAACCTAACGATTGTCCGAGGATGCATCCCATTGCTTTGAAACGGTCGGATAAATTTTTGAAGTCTGATTTGTGTTAACCTTGATCTTGTCTTGTTTTTTTTCGTAAACAGATAAGAAAGATAAAAATTGTAATCTTTTGTAAGGTAGCAAAATAAAAAGATAAGAATAATCATGATTGACAAAATATTCAAAATTAAAAAAAAACTGGCACCATATAAAGACAATTTTTGTCGTTGTGTGTTGTCTTGCCAGACTACCCAATTGCAGCCTCATTTACCCTACACAGCTCAGTGTTGATTCTAATGAGTTCACATTCTGTTTTACGTAGCTTTAAAAGGAATTCGAAGATACCAAAGGGGCAGACAAAAATCGTCGAGGACAGACAAGACCATGGCCAACAAAATGAAACGAAAGACAAACATAGAACACACAACACTACACTGAAAACTAAAGCTGGAGTAACACGAACTCTACAAAAACCAGGGTGAGTTTTTAATATTGAAAAAAGTTGTCCTTCGACAAAAATTCCCTGAGAAATTAACCATGGAAATTCTTTTAAAATCATACATCCTTTTAGCCTTGAGAGTCGATTGCAGCAAGTCGACAAAACATCATTGCATAATATAAATAATAATATAAATCTTCATGACACAAAGTATACTAACATAAATTATAACTTTTTGTTCGTTTGTAAAGGTGAAATAAAAAAAAAAAAAAACAGTTCATATAATAACTACAGTTTAATATTATAGTGTTTTTGCACGAAAAGTAGTGAATATTGTCCCGAGTAGATTATTGTATTTCACGAGCGTGCGAGGGATAATGTTAATTCAATATTCTACAGGGGGATAATATTCATCGATATTCTTACAATTACCTTTTTACTGTAAGCCAAACATTTTAAATGCTCAAAACATCAATTTACAACATCAATGACGTCGCTTTTCACAGCAATATTGCACTGAATGCAATATCGTGGAATATTGTACGCTAAAGTTTTGTTACATTCTAAGTGGAATATAATGTTCCTGTTCATTGATTGATTGGTTGAATGTTTCTTAACGTCCAGTGGCAAATATTTCATGCATATTCAGGACGAGAGCATATTACTGAATGATGATGATGAGTGAACCCTAATTTGTACTAGACCGACACGCTGAGCCAGATTTTTAACGTGCTAGCTCACGAAAGCAACAGTCCGCAAGAAGACATGCCATTTTACCCAGACACATTATTCTGACTCTGGGCCGACCATTCTTTCTCTAAATGCTCCGTGCTTAGCGGAGAAGCAGCAAATACCAATTTTAATGGATATGTCTTTGGTTTGACCCGGCCGAGGATCGAACTCACGACTTTCCGCATTCCAAGCGAACACGCTAACCAATACACCACCGAGGCGGCCTCTTCCCATACAACACCAATAAATACTTTAGATAAAGCGGACATACAGCTGGACGTGATGTTAAGCTTCAAGTAATCATACAATTAAAAAGCTTTATTTTTGAAGACTTCTTTATTAGATGCCTGATTTTGAATTTGATTACATGAGGATGAACAAGCGACGAAAGGGAAACGTCAGCGATAAGTCAAATAACCCTCAATTTCAGATGAATTCGAAATTTAAAAAGTCAAATCATAAATATAGAATTTATTGCAAAACAGCTTATTCATTAGCATCGTAATGATAACTCCCAATGTTTCTGTAGTGGTGGAAAATTTATAAAACTTGTAATTTAATTAATATTTAGGCACCTCTAAATCCTTATCATCATTGTTCTTCTTTTCTAAGTCTTCATTGGAATACATTGTTCGATCGTATCCTCCTCTTTCTAATGTTTATGGGTTGTCGGTCTTAAACTTTACAAACTGTAAAAAAACAACAACTAATACATGGAAAATTAAAAAATAGAATAAGAAAAAAGAAGACTGTCATATATTCAATCATTTGATTTCTCCAGTTCTGAATAGCGAGTAAGATTACGAGGTTCCAGAGCAAACAGGCTATATCTGCACTTTTCATCATTCTACGTTAAATGCTTGGGAATATATCAAATATACCTATTAATTAAGTATTTTTGGAAGAATTAAATTTTTACTCATGAACTTCCTGGAGATATGGATTTTTCTTACAGCAAATAGTTGCTATCTGCATTAAGTTTTAACTAATATATTTTAATATTTTAAAGTACCTATATATTTTGTACCTGTTTTTGTAAAGATTGCTGCAAAAATGTATGCTGAACATTTGAAATGGGGAAAAACAAATTCAAATGTCATATCTTTATGTTAGATTAAAGTGGTGATTATTGCAGATAGAACTTTTTTGCTTTGAACAATTTAATCATAGGAAACAAATATATTGTACTTAAAGGTTCTGTCTGTCTGAATTGTTTATCCTTCCGAACCACATCATTTTTATTTAGATTTGTGTAGTATTTTGTATAATGTTTGTTTTCCGTTCCCTCTTCTTTTAAAAACAAGTACCTTGACTTTTCACTGATTTTCGGTTTTCGTTTGTCCTTTTAATATATTTTAAAATGTGCAGGTCGCCCATGTTTAAGATAATTAATGCATTCGTGTGATTCTTTTATGCCAGGTAGGAATGGTCACGTGTAATGGGGATAGAATGAAATTACAGCAAAGGAAATGGGCCGCTTTTGGTAACCATATAGGTATCCAGTGCTCGAACCACAGAAACGTTCTAATTACATGTAAGTTCATAGTAAAAGATATTTATTCAGGCACAATTATGAAAATGAGCATTAATAGGTTTTTGCAGTGATAAACACAAAGATGTACTACTTGAAGAGAGGTAAAAAGTCAAGTTCTTAATTTGAAATGATGAATTTAGTTTTCTCTGTTTATTTAAACAGTTAATGTAATGTAGCCAAGTAATGATTTTATCTATCAATATCTAAATGTAATGAGCAATGCAATGAATTGCATTTCAAACTACATTTAAGAGTAACGGTACTTCCAAATTTTCTTACATTGTCAAGTAATGTAAAGTGTAATGTGATTTAATCTATTTTATTCTTACATACAAGTAAGAGTAAAGGTAATGTAAAATTCTTTTAGAAATTGAATCATATATTATATTTGTATGTTATTATGTAATTGACTCATCTTATAGATTCTTATTAAAAGAAACACATTAATCATTACTTCAATAGATTTATTAACACGGTTAAACGGGTTGAATATTTTTGGGACAGATTATGCCAAGTTAAACAATACCATATAGACTGCTAACATTGAAACAACGTTAGTGTTATTCCCCCCAAATCATCCTTAGATGTACTTTCCAAAATTTAGAAGATTTAGTGATCTCTAGTTACAAAAATAAATTTCGGTTAATTTATTATCCAGCTGAAAACTTTATGTATATTCAAGGTAAATAACAACAACAGAAGCTATTATGAAAAAAACTGACATTTTGCCCCTTCTTGGGAGCAGAGGTCAGTCCCCTTACTCTGAATTGAGTTTAGTAAATGTTTTCTGTGTATAATGTTACACGTCATCCACTGTGTGCTTTTGGTCATCCTTTCCGTATTTTCACCAAAATTAGAAAGGCACCCTACCTTCACTATAGAAAACATATTGCTTTATCTATAACAGCTCAACTAAATAAAAAAAAATGCATTCATAACTTGTTGCGAATATAATGGTATATGTATTGGCAGTTAAACTTCTCTGTAAGGATTTCTATATCAATGAATAAACTAATTGAACCAGGTGTTGTAAACTAAGATAGAAGGTATTTGTTTTTTTTCTGTAGTTGCGCAGTAGAAAATCCATTCATTAGGAGTTTTATTAGAACATATTTTAACTATCACATCTAGAAGAAAAGTTACCTATATTCTACTGTGTAACACTAGTACTAGGATCAGCGCTTAAAGATTTAACACCAGTTTGTTTATCAATATAAAAACAGAAAGAATAGTTGGAGTTCTGAAACCAAAAATCTCACATAATATCCGCAAAAATAGCATAAATAATAATAAAAAAAAACAATGTAGTGTAAGTGCACTATTTTTTCTTCAGTTTGTATGATTGCCATGGTCTTAACAAAATTTAGGAAATCGCTCAGTGTTTATTCTGAACGTGTATTGCTATAGTTTTAATCTTAGTGAAAATCGCATGACATCGTGCGATAGTCGCGTGATGTTCGCGCGACAGTCGCGAGATATCGCGCGACGAAGTATAATTGAGCCCTATCCATTTGATTTCTTCGATTTTTTTTAATGAACCGTTTAAATATATTTTCATTGTGTAAAATGATGCTTGATATTTACAGTATAATAAATATGCTTACATCCTCATGCCGTACACCAAAATAAAGTTTCTTTCTCGTTTTTGAAGATATACACGGAAGGATTTCGTCAAATAGTGGACAAATCAATCCTGGATTGATTTTCTTTTGATCACTTGCTCCTGTTAAAACAGAATTTTAAAGATTAATTTCTCAATTTTCTACGCAAGAACCATTTGATTTTAGGGATCGGACGAGTTGTGTGTCCAACGATTTAAAAAAATACCTTGCTCTCACGTGAGCAAGAAACAATCTGACCGAGTAAAACCACGGTAAATATAATTTGGCTCAATATTTCGAAATTTGACAACAAAATCTGACTAAATAATATTGTCCAAAGAGTGCTCTGTGCCTTTCGGCCAAAAGTAACGAACATGCATTTTAGCATTACAACGTCATTACCTGTTCATCACAAAATACATTCCTTAAGAACCCTGATTGTTGTTGTTTGCTTGATTTGTTTTTGTTGAAAAAATACGTTTCCGTATGCTGAATAAATATTTATATTTTTATTAAGGAGTTACCCATGCTTAGGACATTAGAACGAATACGTATATGCAACTTCCATGCAAGGGGAAAAGTTCGGTTCTCTCTCAATTTACCCTTGCATTCAGCGTTTAATCCGTCTATGATGTGACGAAAAACATTGAATTGTGACGTCAATTTAAAATCTCTCATGACGTTTATTTACTACAGAAGTCAAAAGTAAAAAATATTTTGTTTGAAACTAAATATTTGAAAGTGACAAAAAAGAATAGTATGAAGAAAAATAAGACTTTTCTAAGGTATTTTACAATAGTTGCTATTTAGTTGCGGATGACTACTTATTGCAAGATCTTACTATCGTGAGCATGGCTGAATGCAGAGACGTACTCATGTATAAGTATTCATACATTGAAGCGTCTCTGCGACGGAGATTGACGTTTATGACGACCAATCCAAACGTAGGAACATGGAAGTATCATATCATAATAAACCTAAACAGGAGGCCAAATAAAGCAAGGGAGACATCAGCACATTCAAGGGTGGATTATTCAAAAAGATATTGCACATTTCTGTAAAAGGTCATGTCACTAAATTCAGGTCAGGTAAGTCTAACAACTGTACTAGTGAATACCCCCGGTACATTTTTATGGCAAACAGGGCAATTATTTATTGTTGAAAAATACTGCATTATCAGCCTGTGATATCACTTTTTACTTTTTTCATTTCCTCTTAAAAGCAATGCATTTTATACTAGTATTGCCGTTTTTTTAAAGATTTTCAGATAATCATTTAACCGTCCTTTCCTTTATCTGCAATTGATACTTTCTAGAGGAAGGGAAAGATAACAGTCATCACTCCGGAAATTTTTCGGTCGCCATCATGATTTGGTTGACCGGTACGAAATATCCATTTCACAAAAATGACAATGGATATCTTCCGACTGTCATGAATACAAATCCGTTCCTATACCTATTGTGACCAACATCGATTGTGACT
>JAULBM010059365.1:0-10332 GCA_032357055.1 Geukensia granosissima
TTGTTTCATTTAAATGGCCTGGTGGTATTACTTGCTGAATATTTAGATTAGAAAATTATTGTGTCCAGAAATTTATACTCAAAGCTGCATATACTAGCGAGACATTTTTGTGTCCACTCTTGTCCCATGTATTTGACCTCTAAATTACCTAGAAAAGCTGCTCTTTATATATGTTTGACAATCTTGACAAAAGTTGTTTAATGGACGCAAATGCTTCTAAAGTTAAGTTATTTATTAATACACCCAGACTATAGCCATCCCCTTCCCATGACTGACATTTGTCTTAAAACCTTTTTTTTGCCATTTTAGCTCATTATCAGGATAAATGTGTAGATTTTTGTGGTGAAGATATGAGCATTTTTACTGGGAAAGCTGTGATCAGTTGTAAATAATGGATTAACTTGTTTAATATTTATTTAGGACTGTTCCAGAAAAAATTATCTGGGGGTGTGATGGCAATTTATATATTTTTCTGTGGTTTGCTGTACTTAATAAATTTCTTTTCTCTTGATAGAGGTTAAGAAAATCTGATTCTATGGGAGAATGCTAAATTTTTGGTAATTTTTTACTCATTTAGTTAAAATTCTGCATGTGGTTGGGTTTTCTACCAATTAAATCATGTGGGTTGTGGTAACAAATATAAATGCATATCTGTAAGTGGTGGGGTGAAAAAAGTGCCTTTTCACACCTCCTTATAATTTCTGGAACAGCCCTTAGTACAAAAGCCCCCTGTTTATCATTACAGCATATAAAGTCAGGATGTTTAGAGCTGGATGGTGGTTTTTGTTATTTATATAGTCAAAAGTCTTCTTGTTTTTCATTACAGAATATAAAGACAAGATGTTTAGAGCTGGATGGTGGCTGTTGTTAGGCTGGACCTTGCATTACTTACCATTCTGGCCGATGACTCGAGTTTTATACTTCCATCATTATTTTCCAGCATTCCTTTTTAGTGCAATGTTAGCAGGTAATGTTACAGTTTTTAAAAAATAAGATACTCTGTGGTACTCATGCTTAGGTCTTTTTCTCATTTACTATAAGTGGTAGGTCAACAATATTGGGTATGCTTATTGATTATTAGGAGTACATATGCCACTTGTCTTTTGTCCTTGACCTCGATTTCATGGTCCATTGGCTAGGGTCAAGTTTTTGTGCTTAGGTCTGTTTCTCATTTACTATAAGTGATAAGTCAATAATATTGGGTGTGCTTATTGATTTGTATAGGAGTACATGTCAGTCTGCCACGTGTCTTTTGTCCTTGACCTCATTTTCATGGTTCATTGACTTTAGTAAAGTTTCATAACTGATCAACAATAACTCACCTCCTTAATCATGTTTTCAAAAATTTCTGACTATTGATTTATTTTATTTAAATGTCCTGGCGGTATTACTTGACGATATATCTTGATTACAAAATTATTGTTTCCACACATTTATATGGTCAAAGCCACATATACAGGTGAGACATTTTTGTGTCCACACTTGTTGTAGGAATAAATTTTCATGGATTTCAGTTTTAAGACTATTTTATGGGGACAAATTTTCGTGGAATTCATATCAAACAAAATACTATTATTTGAGGTTTTAAAGAAATGAGGCAAAAGTGAAATGAAAATCCATCTTAAAACAGAAATTCATCAATTAGTTCCAAATCATATCAAAAGGTGTTCTGTTAGACAAAGTGTTTATCTTTGGATTAGTGAGGTAAAACAAGCAGGCACATGCTAACTGACTATTAAATACCTTTGATGTGGTGTCAAATGATTGTGTAATTGATGGCTTTTGGGGATTACCGACGATGCACTAAATTGTTAATTTACTGTGACTGACAGGTGACAACTAGTTCATTGTGAGACATTCAAACAACCCTTTAACACTTTTGTAATATTATAAAATAAAATAAACTCACTTGTTATCTTTATCAATTTTATTTGCAATATGATATACAACTTAGAACACATTCACGTCAAAACTTACATATGGTACTAAAGTAATATACTTATCCTGTTTTACAGAAAGGTCATTACAGAAAATTAAAATTATATTCGTGGGGATTTAATTTGTTGATAACTCTTACCCACAAAATAAACATAGTTAAATCCCCCAGCAATATTTCTGCTTTTTACAGTATATAATTTGTACAGATTCCTTCAAAGGATTTTTCCAAAACTGGTTAAAAGTGAGAGACTCAGTTCATGAAGGAACATTAGCAAAATCTGTGTCACATGCTGTATCGACCCTCGATAAATATCAGCCCTCTGGCTGATATTGGTTGCTACAGCATGTGATGCAGATTTTGCTATGTATTGTTCAGTTTATCATATATTTCAACAGGAAAGTTTTAACTTACTTATTATACTTGAACATATAATTGACAGGTATGGGATAAAGGTTAAAGGTGTGTGATAAAGGGTATGTGATACAGGGTTAACAATACAGGTCTCACTTGGACATCTTTATCAAATATACATAACTTAAATATATCGTACTAAATATATAGTAAAGTACACATATATATGGTATTATGTATATTTAGAATTTTTCTTAATTGATTTTCAGGTGTGATTATAGATTATATCTTGACATTATGTTGTATATCAGCACCAGAACAAATTTCCTTAATTGTATACCAGTCTGGTTTAGTTGTGGTATTTATGATTTTATGCTGGAGGTAGGTCTTATTTCTAGGTCAGATACAAAATCTGCAAAATAAGTGTTGAATAGTTACAAAGGACTGTTATCGGACCAAGAAAGAAGTCAGAGAACCCATGGTGGTCAAGTCATACAGTTCTGAACAACTTAAATAAGTATTTCATAAGTGAAGGGAGCTCTTTTCATAAATATAAATTAACCAAATGGTCTTCAATAATGCTAAAGTTTCACACTGTAAAGGAATGACCACTGAACACTTTGGTGTGCACCAAAAAAAAAATTCTGAATCGTGATGCCCAACTTTATGGAAAAAAGATTGTGGACGGGCAGGTTACAAAGAAACAATAAAATCTGATGCCAAACTTAATGTAAACAAATTTACTGACAGTTAGTTCAAAGTCCAAACACAATTGAAAATATACCTAGTTCTCTTAAGCTAAGACATCAATATTTTTGTGAAGTCTTTAATCTAGCAATTTGTTTTTCAGTTTTTACTTGTTTTATCCTCTGACTTATGGCATGTCAGGACCTGCTGTAGCTGAAGAAGGAAGCCAGTGGAGAGGCATAAAATGGATGGAATCATGGGATTTATAATGGGTTATAGAATTTATAGAAATACATCAACCAGGTCAGACTGCACCAATACAAATACCAATAAATGACTGTATTTGCTGATTATGTACTTGATTTGCTTTCAGGTTCCACTTTTTGAGATTTTAATCAATTTCTGTTTTAAATAATGGTTATCTCCTTTGTTTTTGCTTCTTTGTTTCAAAAGGAAAAGCAGATCAATTGTAAATTTCCTGATATTTGGTTAATTGTTGTACACATTTTGTAAAATGAGAAATTATTGTCATTCAGTCAATACATACTGGTATGTTTATACCATGTGCATCCCTTTTGCATTATTATTTCCTCATCTAACAAGGTTGGGTTGAGGCTATAACATTTAACTCCCTTGTCCATCCAATTTTGTTAAGATTAAGATCTAGGAAACTACCTGTGATACTGCATTTTATTACCTATTGCATCTTTTACAGTAATGCAGCTTACAATAAGCTGTTGTGTCTGTTTGACCTACTTTATCATAGGACTGACTTTAAGTAGGTTTTTGGTTTAGATCTAGGTTACTAATGTCTTAGTGCAATAATATTTTATCACCAGATGTGTCTCAATTGCAAAATAATAAATATACAGCTTTCATTGACAGTTTGGTTGATTCAACCAACATTTTCTCATTTCTCGGCTGGTGATTGGCTGATTTTCAGACCCAGCGTGCTTCGCTTCACCAATTCAAAGACTTGTCATGATCTTATTTCTTACTTTGGAAGACTGAGCTTTCCAAAGACTCTATCAGTTAGGAAGGAATTACTTTATTTTTTAGCTAATACATATGAAAATGCCTTAAAAATAAGTGGCATGTTAGTTTGTTTTGTACACGAGTTATGTCCCTTGTAACAAGATCATGATAAAAGATGGTGCACAATCCCACATATGATACATGTAGTTTTCTAACGATATTTTGATGCTTAAAAAATTAGAGAAACAAAATCTTACATTATAAGCCGATATTATCATATTTCTACAGTCACAATATTTAAACCTTAAAATTTCTTGGTAAACCTCGAAATTTTAAGGTTTAACTATCTCAATTGTAGAAATATGATTCACAACGGCTTACAATGTAAGATTCTATATATGTCTTACTGCAGTGATCACTATTTGATCACTAGATGTGTCTGGCAAAGTAATACAGCATCTACTAAAAGTTGAGTTTGTTAAACATACATTTTTTACATGACTAGTTTTTGGTTAAGGTTCAGATCTAGGATATTGTACATACTGAATTGATATTTGATGACAGAGAAACAAAGCTTCTGACAGTTCAGTCAAAATGACTTACATTTTCCACATGACTGACTGATTTACTTTTTTGATTAAGGTGTGCTTCTGGGATACTACATGTTATTGTTTCCCTGGAATTGTTACAATATGTCATTGTTTCCTTTAAATGCAGGTGGGGAAATGAGTGTTGGTTATTTTTCTTAGTAGGACAATGCTTCCTTTCAATTTTATTTGGTAGATAGGTTACAATTTTCTGCATTTTAAAATAAAATATGTATATCCTTGACTGTCCTGTAAGTTGAAAAAAAGAATATGAATCAATATGTACAGGATTTGCTTCTTGTTATTGTAACATAATCTCCAATATGCCATAGTCTAAAACACAACTTAATTATGAATCCTCTTATTCAGGAAACAGATGTGCAACTTCCTTTTAGAATTTGGAAAATATGTTGCTTTTAAATTTCAAAAAGACCTTATATGATAAGCATATATTTTTATTTTACTTACTTGTTAATACATATCAGGGATTTGATGTTTCATGTCTTCTTAACATGTTATTGTCATAATTGTCATAATTCATTCCAAAGAGTCTCGAGCTGTTTTTGCTGAAAAATTACTTTAGAAATTCTTATTAGAATCACTTTTTTATTGTGTATTTCTCTTTTTGAGATGCAGAGAAATACCCAATCAAACGTAGATTCTCATTGTCTCAAAATAAAATAAGAAGATTCAACTATATATACACGTACTGTGACTACTATTATTATTGGTCAGTGGACTCATTTTTTGTGCACGTATTTATGAGAAAAAACATGTCATAGTGATAAAAAAATTATTTTAATCTTATATACTTTTGGAATTTTGATGTTACCAAAATTTATATATTTTTTTATTCAGTGCACTTACCAATTTTACTATGTTTTCATCTACATATCAGTAGTTTAATTTTTAAATTATAATGAATATACTTTTTAAAATAATTACAACAACCTGTTATAACTGATTTTAAATTGTACTTAAATATTAGAATAGATTAAACGTAAGTATTAACAATTTGATTTAAGAAGTGATGACCTAAGTTTAGTTTTGCAACAAATTTAAAATTAAGGCTTTAAGAATTAAAATGAAATTTAATGATTCATTTTGGATATACAGAGGAAAAAAAGGATGATAGTACATCTGTTTGATGTCACATTATGTTGTGTAGAATAAGTGATTGCTTAAATATTGGTTTCACAACAAGTGGGAGTGGTATATCGGAGGTTATCACATATTTAATAGAGATAAGTTCTTTTCTGCATGTCTAATATGGAACAGATTTCGCTCTGATTATTATGCCCTCAGGTTTTATATGGATTTTATGTTGTAAATCCATATCAGCCCTCACACACGGTCAGAGAGAATTGTGACGTCACTATTATTGTAGTTTTCAACTGTACTGACAGGCTATTGGTATATGTTCCGTTTCTACTATTAAAATGTATTTATATCTAGAATATATGTAAAATAGAATGATTTTTATCAAATTAAGGACAAATTATATATAGATCATTAGATGTCACTTTCCAAATCAACCATGGTATTATCCCTTGACCAATATCTTCCCTCGGGGTAAAATCCTCGGGGCTGATATTTGAGTCTCGGGATGATACCTGAATTGATATGGAAAGTGGCATGTAAAAATCTATAATGATCATCTCAAGTTATAAAATTTCAAAATAATAACTAATAAATTAACCTCTGGTGGGTTTACTTTTTTTATAAATTAAATAACGAGAGTTGATAAGTGATGTACGGCTCCCACAAGTTGTGAAACATGTTTCTCTTTAATATGATGAAGTTTATGCTGTATTGTCTATTTGTTGCCACCATTTTAGTGCAAAATGAAATGTTGACATTCGTTTGTGATGTTATAAGTTGCTATTCAACATGATATCATAGGTAAAGATGATTTCACAAAGCAAGACTGTACCATACTAGACAATAGAAATAAACAAAAAAGTTATCTTATTATAGGATAAGCCAATCAAATTTCAGTTCACATAGGAAATAGATAAAACAACAAAATCTAAAATGAGAAAACTATTTACTTTAAAGAAGAAATTTACAATGTTTATATGATACATAAATGGTCAGATATGATTCAACATAAATAGATAGATTAAGATATTATTCAATATAAAATGATAAAATAACATTTTTTACATTATTTTTTATTTTTAAGAATTTTCAAGAATGTCTTTTAAGTCTATTTTAACTACGCATGTATACTCACACAAAAGAGGAACAATTTTTATTAGTTTAAAGAAATATATATGTAGTTTTTATGTAGCTTTGGTTATATATCAAGGTGATATATATGTATAGGGGCATTTTATCTTAATTTTAGTGTGGTAGACAAAGTAATGAGGGAAAAATGTATCACTTTTTATGTTTGCATGTGATTGTAACTCTTTGTTTTACAACCCAAAATGTCTCCATGTTTATAAAAAAATTGACTTGGTTATAAGCTGTTAAAAAGTGTCAATTTTTGTTTTATGTATGTAATATGCTTTATTACAAGTATATTGATGCACTAATGTAGTTCTCTTGTGCCAAACACAACAGTAAGAATAAGAAACATAGTGAAATATGTTCATTTCTAACATAAATAATAAACAGTAACTGCTGAAAACTGAATTGTCACCCTAGAATAGTTATTTTCCTCACATTCTTGATCTGTGGGGGAGAATGAAAGTGGAATATCACCTTCCTTAGTGGAACATAAGTGTTTTATTACCAAATTTTTAAATACTAAGATATGTGTTTTTAGCATTTTACAAAAAAAACATTTATTGTATTGCAACGTTATAGTCCACATAGAACATAACCAAAAGTTTACATGCAAAATTCCATAATCTTGCACTCAGAGCAATATTGCTATGCAAAAGTGATGTCATGAAAATAGATAAGGTTTTACTATACAATAAAAGGGTTATTGCATGGATGTTGATAAATATTATCTCTCAAGCTCGTGCAATACAATCCATTGTACAAAATTAATTGATCTTGCAAGCTTTTGCAATTTAATACATTAAAGAATATTAATTGCACTTAAAACAAAATTTTTCTTTTCAATGCCTTTGTTAGCTAAAAAGATCCTGATCAGGGTCTGATCAAAAATGATAAAAAAATGATAAGTTTGGGATAAATTTTGGTCTTAATCTTCATTAGAAATTGAGAAAATTGATGAATCAAGAGGTCCACAAAAAGTAGACTCCCCTTTTCCTAATGTCTGATCCGCCTCTTTTGTTCCTCGTCTTAAGTTAGGGCCTGTTCACACTAGGCTTAATTTAATCCAGGTAAACTTAAGCCAGTAAACAGGTAACCTATTGCGCTCAAACCAGGGTTGGGCTTGTAGCTAATCTTAATCTGGATTAAAATTGAAATGTAGAAATCAATAAACCAAAAATAATGTTACTAATTATGACATCAGATTTAACCCAAATTTTGCATTAACACTACAGTTTAATCTGGTTTAACTGATCCATATTAAATCAGAGCAATGTGACTTCATCCACATTTACCTGAGTTAATCCCAGTTAACTTTTGTAGTGTGAACATGCAAATTACTATAAGACAAATGGGTATTATAAGAATTTTGTTCAAAACCAAATAAAAACATGTTTTCTAAAACAGGGGAAGTAACTCTAGTTGTTTTCTTTTCAATGACAAATACATAACATGTCTTAAGACATATAGCATGTGTTAAGACAAAAGATATGTGTCTCAATGCAAATGTCTTCAAGAAGGTGTCTTGATAATATTTTTAGGTGTCTTCAAGACACTTGAAAACAATATGGTGCAGCAGCACTGAAACGCAGATAAACAAAATTTAAGAATATGGAACATGTTTTGAAGTCACAAGACATTAAGACATGATATCTTTGACATGTCTTTTGTCTTAAGACATGAAATCTTTGACATGTCTTTTGTCTTAAGACATGATATCTTTGACATGTCTTTAAATGTCTCAGGACTTGTTAAGATATCACAAGACATTGATGATAAATCGGTGTTTGTGTGTCATGAATGTTGCATTATTTAACACTGTTGCTTTTTCAATACTGTTGGCAATTATAAAGGTATATTTCTTTTTTTATATAAATATTTCACAGATGGCTTTTTATAAAAGTTACAATGATGGATGCAACAATAGAAATTAACACTTTATGTCATAATCTCACAATATCCCATATCATACAGTTGGTAGAAATAGGGATGTATATAACAGAGTGATAGGTTACTTTTAAGCACGCTTTGTTAAATCTTGTTATATGTAGAGAATCAAGACTTGTAAGCTTTAAAAACATTATTATCAGTCAAAATATTATTTTATAAAAATAATCTCATATATAAAGATAAATTCATGTCCACTTATAAACTCAGTATCAGTTTTTACCTAGAAATTGTATTTTGATCAGTTTAAAACATACAGCCAAACAAGATGGAGATTAAATGGAAGTGGAAATGATAATTTGGTATGCTACCATGTAACCCCAAAAACTTTTTGAACATTAATTTATTTATCATTTTGTTATGATTTTACATAAATGTATTTTTATGTACAGAATAATTTCAAGAGGATTGGGTGAGAAATTATTGAAAAATATTAATTTTAATATTCTAATTGATGTGCTTCAATTCTAGTGCTTCTCAAGGTTTCAGCGAGACTTTCCATGTTACCTATTCCTATGTCATATATGTCCCTGGTAGAAAGCATTGATCTTTTGAAGTTTCAATGACATAAAGTAATAAATAATATATTTGATTTGATTTATAGTTTTCACTGACAGTGTGTAAATACACATACTTTAAGGTAAATTTTGGTCTACTTTTACTTAATTATATGACTTAATATATTAGAACATTGAGGTTGTGGCACCATATGCTTGGTAAATTTTAATAGTATTTAATAAATGTATTTGGACCTTTGTTTCATGTATTATGTACCTTTGAACAATGCATAAATAGAACTTAAAATTCAACATATATTAAATCTTGCCAACCATGTTTGCAAAAGATAATTTAAAAATATGTCAAATAATTTCTGACTTGGAGTTATATACTGGAATTTTTATTGGAAGGACTGAAAAACCATGCCGCCCGAGATTTCAACAAGATCTCAAGACAACCCATTTGTGGAGACTTTTTGTTTGAAAATTAATTGTGGTTCCATCAAATATATCTAATCCTAACTAATAAATTGTGATTATAATATAATGGAAAGTGGATATAACGAAATACTCCGAGAGGGGTACACAAACGGTATTCTAGTTTATGAGTAAATGAATTGAGAAAATTGCAATTTCTTTTGTCAAAACTTTTTTATACAATTTTGTTGGTTGTTTGGTGTTTAATTTTTTCTTAATTTATTTATTTTCTATGTTTTTAAGTGAATACAAATTTCTGTTGTTTTTTTTTTAAAGTTTTTTTTAAAGTCCAGTGTCACTATTTTGGATTCTGCATCCGCTTGGTATGAAAATGGTATTTCATTCTATGATTAAATACATGCAGAAAATCTTTATTCGTTTTTTTATGCCCCGCCTGCAAGGCAGGCCAGGCATATAGTTCTTCGGTCTGTGCGTCCGTCCGTACGTCCGTCCCAAAAGGTTTAAGGAAGTTTTTCAAGAAGAAGTAGTCATTATAAAATCTTGTATATGGATAGCTTGTCATATGAACTGCAACATTTTGGTGCCAAAAAGATGCTGTGACTTTGAGGTCATGGGTCATTGACTTTGATTTTTGTTGTGGAATTTAATGTTTGAATTTCGGTTAAGGAACAGGTTTAAG
>JAULBM010059376.1:0-20085 GCA_032357055.1 Geukensia granosissima
ACGACTTTATAAAGTCGTGGGAACGACCTAAATTTTTTTTTTCGTTGTCATAAAATGACCCAAACAAGCTTTCATACCATGGTGTCCATCCGAATGGCATCAAATGGATGTCCTTAAAACATACGAAAATGTAGCCAAGTTAGAATACTTAACACTATGTTAACAAAGTAAGCCAATATCATCTATATGTTTTATTTTCTATGACAGGGTTGAAATAAAATAAATTAAACATGTGCATCATTATAAATATTTAAACATTAGTTTTATGTTAATTCGTATTATTGAAACGAAAGTTTAAACATACTCTCATTTAAAAATAATTTGACAGAATTTCAGTCGCTGTCACAGCGGTTAGCAAAATTTAATATGTTTATTACTCACTTAAATTAATTCATTCTCTATTATGACGTCAACAACAATTTCATCCAGTATTACAGTAATTGACCTTGCTATTGCGATGATAAAATTGTGATTTTTATCGCAAATGTTTAATGTGTGTTTGTAAGTTTAATCAACGTGTAAAAAAGACCGGTATAACGACAGCTGACTTATCATAACGTTTTTCAAGATTACATTATAAAGCAGTTTAAATCGGCCTATAATTTCGAAAATGATTCGTTGAAACTCCATTTAACAATTATATAATTTTTACAAATGGTACAACTTTGACGTTTGAACACTAAAGGTTGTATTTATTTCAACAAATATTGACACCTTTTAGCACTAAATATTATATAGTGGCATTGCAACCAATCTTGTTTTTCCTCGACTTGATAATGCAGTATTGTGTTTGATGACATCTCGAGTAGAGAAGCTTGATATTTTATCATTGGAAACTGTATCTTGAGCATGCGTTCTGAAACTGTGTCATTCTTTACAGAAGTTAATTTTGCATATGTTGTCAAGTAGTCCTATTGTTGTTACAGTACTTTTTAATTGGATTGGGTATACTCTGGTATAATTTTATGTATGTCTTGACATCTTTTGTTTGCTCTGATTTTACCTTTAGCTTCGATGTACCGAAGGGGAGGGAGTGGATACAACTTAACGTGTTGAATCTCGACACTTGCACCAGGTGACTCTCCAAAGTCAGGGGTCGAGGTAGTAAGTTGGTCTTTCTTTTATACGCTGTTTTTGTATGTATTCCAACCTTGTTGACAGCTCTGTAAGGATTTCTGGTTTCAACAATTTCATCTGTTTTTTACGGGAATGGATTATTTCTGCTTTGATATTTTTGTATACTGTTAAAGTATTAGCATTCAAGGATTGTAATTTTCGTGGATTTATTCCTCTGTGTATGTTCGCGGGTTTTATTTTCCGCAAATACTTCTTATTTCTATGCAATAGGTAAATTTTGGCGTTTCGCAGATAGATATTTTCGCGAAAAATTTAAGACTGTGAAAATAGATCAAATTAATACCCCGCGAATATTACTACTTTTACAGTAATTCATAAGCAACAAAACTTTCGCGAAATACACGAATAGAGATATAGAAATGGTATGATATTATATGAGACAACAATCCAGAAAGTAAAAATGAAAACATCTAGAGGACCCTTTAAGGTCTTCAATTACGGACCATGATCCACACCATGACTCAAGCTGTACACAGCCCCAAATATAACATTAAATGACCTTGGAAAAAAACATGTAGAAGTTGTCTCGGTCTTAAGGTATGAGCTATTAAGTCCCTACATTGAAAATCCTTTTGTTAAAGAAGGGGAAATTCTAGAATTTAAATTTAAGTTTAAAACGTTGAAATTGTTGATCTTAATTAATATTCTTTTTATTTCTATTATAAATAAATTTAAAATGCCACATAGACCTAATAAATAATACAGAAATTTGGTTAAAGTCTGCCGAGTGGTTAAGGAGGAGTGGGATTAGAATAGCCCGACGTTGAAGCAGGATGATGACGCACAGTAACCCCAATATGTCACCCAGCCAGTACTCGGGCGATATAATATAGGTTAAAAGGCCGGCCTCCAGTTTTTTTTATCTACAGGTATCCGTAGTATTGACACTGTTCTGTAATATTATTTTATGTAAATGACTAAAAAATGTAATACATACACTGTATATATTTTATCAATGTTCAGCGAAATGTTTTGATATAATACATCAGTTCGTAATAACAAACAAAATTTGAAATCATATTTTGTAGCAAAAGGTCGACTGAAAGCCGTATTAATATGTTTATCAAATTAGTAAGCTGGACAGTGGGTAACATTTGAAGCAGCTGTGAATTTAAACCTAATCAAATGTGTCCTGGCCAAGTGCAATTAGGTTGTGCTAAACGAATAACAAATGACAATCTTAATCATAAACAGAAGAAATTGACCGTCATTTGAACTCAAAAGTAAATTGTATTATCTTTATACTTTTTTGGTAGTCTTTTGTAGTACAATGTCGCTGTAATCGTTTCCTTACAGAACATGACTTTACCTGTTAAGATTTAAATCGGATGTGTAAAATGTTGCGAAGCAGATTAAGCTTCTTTCCCACATTGTGTTTTTTGTTGGAAAATCTCGCTTCATATGATATTATTGTTTCCTATGTCTTCGCTTTAATGGTGCTAATGAGAGGTTACTCCTTCAAACATTCAGCATAAACAAATTTAACGTTCGTTTAACATTGGTAAACCATTATTTTAAAACCAATGGTCCTCGAGCTTATTCACTAGCCAAGTCGTCAGACTTGTCATGCTTGTTTGACATTAATTTTACCACAGATTAGAAAAAAAGGAGATATGGTGTAAATAATCTTATATGTACAAGTAAATTCCAAGCAAAGGAACAGCGCTTCAATTCCTGTTCTTCATCTCAAAGTCACAGTGAGGCATTCAAAACCGAGTTAAAACTCGCACCTCACTGTTTGTTCAATACGGCCCCTAGCAGCGGTTTGTGCGGAATTCTTTGCTAGATGTCGACGACACTACATCTGTGCATTGAGGAACACAAATGCGTTGTCAGTTCAACAAATTACAGACAACCACGGGCAAAGAAATTTAACAAAATCCGTCAGAAGTTGCCCGACAGTAATACATACAAAATCAAATACAATGTTTCAAAAAATATATCAAGATTTTGTTAAATGACTTGGCGGTTATTAAAAGCTTGAATAGGGCAGATAGTAAACAGATGGACTGCTAGATAATTTTAAATTAAGACACTGCCCGAAAAAGAAATTAATGAAAGCGTACAAAAGAAGTAGTTATCTCACGATAATTACGCCATAACTGTGAAATATAAGAGCAAACGTATTCAAGCACGGTAAGATTTTCTACCTTCTCCACACAGCACAAGAAACAAACTCTGCACGAAATAGAAAAAGGGGAATATGGTGTAAATATTCATGACACACAAATCTTTTATGTACAAGTAAATTCCAAGCAAATTTAAGGAACAGCGCTTTAATTGCTGTTCTTCATCTCAAAGTCACAGTGATGCCTTCAACACGGAGTAAAAACTCGCACTCACTGTAAGTTCAAGAGGTAGCCATGCACTGGTTTGAGCGGAATTGTTATACAAAACTTTCCGTCATTTTATTTTTAGTTTCCCAAACCCTGAAAGTACAGATTAGGCTTCATTTCTGTAATGCACGGTGGGGACTAAAGTAGAATTTCTTAGCCATTGTAAGAGAAGAAAGGACACACAGTATTCTTCTGTCGCTGACTTTTGTCGATCTTGAAATGCTTTTAAAAATGCTGATGTTATTACATTTAACTTTGTAACTAACTATAGGAAACTAGTGAAAATTGTATTACAGGAAATGTTTCCTAACCTGTGTGAAAGGTATATACGTTTACTTCAATCACACTCTCTTCTTTCAATAATCGTTAGTAAGCTGTGTGTTTTTCTGCACGAACAAATCGGTGAAGCCCAACGATTTCACGTGTCATACATTGTTGTTGTTGAAAAGAAAAACGGTCAAGCTGTTGGGATAACTATGGATATGTTTAATACTATCAGCTGAATCATATTAAAGCGTTAAAATATTTTATATGATCGAACAATGCTAACATACCTCAGGCCCGTTAACACTTGCTAAGTTTAATGTAAAATTGCATCCAAATCTTTGAATCACTTTAACGGTTAAATAATGCAATAAGACCTCTTACTATTTTCTAAAAGTTTCGATGGGAATTTACAAATCAATATGCTCGAGTTGTATGCTATTATCTATTTTCGGGTACCGGAATTTGTTAACTTTCTTGATTGTTATCTTTATATTTGGCTTATCGGTGTTCATAAAGTCATGACCAGTATATCTCATTTGGTCCATAACTGTAACTGAAATTCAAAAAAGTTTACTTATCTTCCTAGTTTTGGGCCCTATCGTGTCTGATGAAGGTAAAACCAAAAACCAGAAAAGCGTAATACCAGCAGTGAAATTTGGCTTTTGATTATTTGCTTTGAACGTACATGTATGTTAGTTGTGAATCCTTTTTCTGGCATATATATTCCTGATTTTCTCTTTAAATTTTGTTACGCAGTGTTCTATTATGCTGTGTGGAAGTCGTAAAAAGCCTCGAGTTGTATGCTCTTATCTTTTTGTAGTTACTGGAATATGTGTTGGAAAAATACGATTGACATCCTTCCAATTTTGTTATTTGCAAAATATTTTGATTTTTATCTTTATATTTAGCTTATCGGCATACATAACGTTATATCTCATTTTGTCCATTAAGGTAGCTAGAAATTAATGATCTTCCTATTTTTGGACTGAAGGTTAATCCAGAAAAGTGATTTAAACGCAGTTAAATTTGTCTTTTGATTTTTATGTGTCATTCTTGCAAATATTCCATATTCCTTCTTTTAATGTGAAAAGTAACAGTAACAAAGAAAGACATCTTTTGCCTTTTTTAATAGGAGGAACAAAGAAAGGGACATCTTTTTCCTATTATTAATAGGCAAATGACATAGAAAATGATTTCATTGATCTAGTTGAGGAGAAGGTTGTAATAGACTGTTATTTCTTATTTCTGTGTATGTTTTGACGTTTTTAGGACAGTGCTGAAAGTCTTTTATGTCATTATCATGTTTGAATTCTGCTCCTATATCATAAAGCTAAATTTGTAGTAACTTCTACAGATATATAAATTCTTCTTTTCAGTAATAAGCCTCTTTACCATATTCTCCTTAAACTTATGCAATTTCTTCGTAACTTACGTCTCAAAAAGATGTGCATATTCACATGTTATGCATATTCCACAAAATCAGGACCCATGTTGTTAATGATGCTATTGCGTGCAGTTTTTCTGTTAATAATAAAAGCACATCTAAAACGTTGATCTTTTATATTGTGAAATTAGACCAAGTTTTTAATCTTTGACACAGTTATTGAAGGAAAACTTTTATCGTTTAAACGGGCATTATCACGCTTGGTATACGTTTCAGGACGATATCTTCCCAAATATACCTTAGACTTTAACATATTTAACATGTTTAAAAGACTTAAGGTATACGACGAAATTCTAAGAAACAAGAAAATATTTTTCTTCCGGACCACCTATGTGTACTCTCATTTTTTGTTGCGTCCCTTTTTAAGGCATTCATTGTCTAATTTATTGTTCTGTATCGTATTTTGGTGACGTGGTTGGTCAGGTTTTTTTTATATTATTGTGTCTAGTGAGTTGTTTCGGTTGAGCCTTCAGTTTTCTGTGTAGTGCCTTTTATTAAAATACAAAAGTTTAGAGACTAAAATCTGTAAAACTGAAAGAAACAAGCAGCCTCACCAATCACACCAGAAATAGAAAAAATTGCTGTAACGAAGAGCCGTATTTTAAAAGTGCGTTATATAAATATTACCTAAATCCAATTTTTTTCAAGAAATCGAGAATACAGAAAGGATAATCGTTAAAAGAGAAAGCGAAAAGAAAACCAAATAGCCAGACGAAAGGGGAAAGTCGACACACACTGCAATTTCAAGAACACGAAGAAGACGGAACACGACACATGTACATATATAACTAAACACAAATATAAAACTATGAACAATGTGGGCCCCACCAAAAACCGGGGGTGAACTCAGGCAGCCCGGAAGGGTAAACAGTTTCTGCCTCTTAATGACAACCGCCGCATTTCTCAATCTGTTATTTCAGAGTATAGTAGAAGATTTCATTAGATCACGACCTCTAGGTGGAGAAAGAAACACCCTGTTTTTGTTTTACTCTGTATAACTTTGCAGGAAAAGTTCAGTTTCATCTGTAAAACGGATATTCGATACAGGCCGACACGATTGTGGTGTCTACCGTATAATTTCCGAAGTGATGATTTTTACCAAGGAGCAATATACCCGTTATTCTGTCTGAGCAGTTTTTGTGTCAGCGACAAAGCTCTGTTTCGAAAATCGTTTTTTATGAAACATGCTTTAGAAAAAAATGTATGAAATGGGAGAGGTATGTGCCATACGCGTTGGCAGCTGGAATGTTTCCGTCAATGAACGGGGAATTGAAATCATCATGGTTGTCAAATAATTTTTATGAAGCCTTTGTCGATTGTCAAAATCGAGATGAAGATAAAGGTATAAAAAATACAAAATGACCAATGTAAGATAAGTAAGGGAAAATTTAGGTATGCTATATGTACATTTCAAGGAGTAACCTCTCATCAGTAGCATTAGAACAAACATAGGAAGTCAAAGATTCAAATAAAGAAAAAGAGCGCTCAAAGAAGACTTTTGTTTAGTCTTTAATTGCAAGCTCATTTTGGGTAGATAAGGTAAAGAGAATCACCGAATATTGCATTGGTATTATTTGTTGTTTTCATGAAAGGCAGTCTTATTTCACATTTGCAATCCCATTTCAAATAGCTCAAATAAACTTTGCAAATATTTGGTGTAGTGAATTTGGTTTTTATTTTGTTATATTTTACCTTTCAATCTGGTTCTGACCTGATGAAGGTTTATCAAGAAAACTTTTGACATCAACTTAGTTTTCTGTGATTTTGCACTATTCTCTGATAGCAATTTCATATATTACATCAGTATTGGTTGCTACCATTCACAACTTGTAAAAGACTTGCTGATTCTTTCTAAGAATATTTTTTAAAATGCTTTGAATTTATAACCATCGGTTTGGTAAAACTTTACAGCAGATTTAAAGCATTAGAGGAGGACATCGTAAAGTTAACTAGAAGATATTACTTATAGAAACATTGAAGAAGTGGAAGGTTTATCTGTATACACCTGCTTCGGCACCTATATTTGTTTGTATAATTTTCAATAGACATACGACCGCGAAGATGAAAAGAATATCAACAATACTTTTTGCCATCAAGTCCTATAATTACACGATGTTCTAGAAAACATTAATTTATTTTTCTTTGTAGAGGAACATAATTAATCAGCGGTCTTAACACCATGTAAGTAATGAAAATCAATTTATCACATTTTCACTAGAAATCACTTTGTGTTTTGCGTTTCCTCAGTCCTTTGAAGTTAAACAACCGTGCATGTATATCTGCGTAAAATGCTGTCATCGAAAAAAATTAATGGTTTATGAAGGAAATAGCGTTAGAGTGCATTTGATCGAGAAATGATTTATATATCAATTGTTTCAAACAAGTACAGCGTACATCCTGTTTCGGGATGCTATTTATGATCGTTAAGCAATCGATTTTTTGGATAGAGCTAATTATCAGAAATATTTTTGTCACATTATATATATGATGTTATTGCTGTCTAAACATGGGCTGAACTAATATATTCTCACGTTCAGATAACAACTGCGTTAAGATTCTCATATTCCATCTGGGTATACTATCTTACTGCTATTTGTAGTGTTTTTTAGAGATTTTGATGGGATCAAAATAGTTATTTTTATTTTATTGCCTGTATTTTTAAAGTTTTTTCAATGACAGATTCTGTTTTAATGTTTTTTTATGATTTAGTTTGTATTTTGCAGTTTATGTTCCACTGTCCGTATTGTGGTACGGTTGGTTTACTGAAGTTAATGTTTAACTCTCAGTATTGAGGTTTTGTTTGTTAAATGAAAGTTTATTGTTTTACTGTCAGAATTGAGGTGTATTTTGTTAAAAAATGTTTATTGTTTTCTGCCAGTATTGAGTGTTAGTTTATTTAATGACATTTCGTGGTTTACATCCTGTATAAAAGTTTGTTTGTTAAATGGGAGTTTACAGTTTACTGCCTGAATTGAGGTTTAGTTTGCTTACTGACAGTTTATGTTTAACATGCTGTATTGATGTAAGCTATGACAATTTATGTTTTACTGTCAGTATTGAGATTTAGGTTGTTTAATGATAATTTACGTTTTACTGTCTGTACTGAGGTTTAGGCTGTGTAATGACAATTTATGTTTTACTGTCTGTATTGAGATTTAGGTTGTTTAATGACAATTTACGTTTTACTGTCTGAACTGAGGTTTAGGCTGTGTAATGGCAGTTTGTGTTTTACTGCCTGTATAGGTTTAGATTCCATAATGACATCTGTTTTAATGTCTGCATTTAAGTTTAGTTTATTTTACAAGAACTGTTTTACTGTCTGTATCATTGTTTAGTCTTTTATGACAGTTTATGTTAACTGAATCTATTGCGGTTAGTTTCTCTAATAACAGTTGATGTTTTATTAACTATATTGAGGTTAGTTTTTATGACAGTTTATGTTTTATTGTCTGTATTGGGGTTTAGTGTGCTTAAGGACAGCTGTTTAACTTCTTTTTTGTAGTTAAGTTTCTTGAATTTGAGTTAATGTTTGATTGACTGAATGTTTGATTGACTGTTTGCTTGATGACAGTTTATGTTTTACTTTCTGTATTGACGTTAAGGTTATTAAATGACAGTTTACGTTTTACTGTCCGTACTGAGGTTTAGGCTGTATAATTGCAGTTTGTGTTTTACTGTCTGTAATGGTTTAGTTTTTATAATGAGATTTGTTTAATGTCTGTATTGAAGTTTAGTTTATTTAACGAGAGCTGTTTTACTGTCTGTATTGTTGTTTAGTTTTTTTTATGACAGATTATGTTTATTGACTCTATTGAGGTTAGTTTTTATGACAGTTTACGTTTAACTGTCTGTAGTGTGGTTTTGTTTCTTGAATGAGAGTAAGTGTTTGATTGACTGTATTGATGTTTACTTTGCTTGATGCCAGTTCATGTTTTACTGACTGTATTAAGGTTTAATTTGCATGAGGACACTGAATGGTTTACTGACAGTATTTAGATTTAGTTTTTTATGACAGTTTATGTCTTACTGTCTGTATTGACGTTTAGTTTGCTTGAAGACAGCTTATGTTTTACTGTCTGTATTGAGACTTTGTTTGCTTGAGGACAGTTTTTGTTTTACTGTCAGTATTGAGGTTTAGTGTGCTTGATGACAGTTTATGTTTTACTGTCTGTATTGAGGTTAAGTTTGCTTGATTAGTTTATGTTTTACTGTCTGTATTGACGTTAAGTTTGATTGATGACAGTTAATGTTTTACTGTCTGTTTTGATGTTTATTTTGCTTGAATGAGAGTTAATGTTTTACTGTCTGTATTAAGGTTTAGTTTGCTTGAGGGCAGTTTTTTGTTTTACTGTATTGTGGTTTAGTTTATTTACAACAGTTAATGTTTTACTGGCTGGATTGAAGTTTAGTTAACTTGATGATAGTTTATGTTGAACTGTTTTATTGAGGTTTAGTTTGCATGAATGGGGGTTTTTGTTTAACTGACTGTATTGAGGTTTAGTTTATTGAATGAGTTAATGAGAGTTAATGTTTTACTGACTGTATTGAAGTTAAGTTTGCTTGATAACAGTTTATGTTTTATAGACTTTATTGAGGTTCAGTTTACGTGCTGACAGTTCATTTTTTACTGTCTGTATTGAGGTTTAGTTTGATTGATTACAGTTTATGTTTTACTGATTTTATTGAGGTTTGATTTTCTTGAATGAGAGTTAATATTTTCTGACTTTATTGAGGTTTAGTTTGCTTGCTGACAGTCAATATTGTACGGTCTATATTGAGGTGTAGTTTATTTGATGACAGTTTATGTTTTACTGTCTGTATTGAGGTTTATTTTGCTTAATGACAGTGGTTTAGTTTGTTGACAGTTTATGTGTTCTCTCTATATTTAGGTCGAGTTTTCTTGAAATCAATTTATTTTTTAATATCTGTATTGTTATATTGTACTGTTAGTATTGTGTTACTGGATGTCTTCCCTTTGTCCTTGATGATTAAATAGAAATGATTTTGTATTTAACCCTAGCTTTTGCTGCTCAGTGGAGGAAATCTAATATATCACTTATTACATGTGAATGGGTGACACAGAATGTTTTTCTATATTCTAATTTGTATGTTGTAATTAAGAAATAACGGAAAGAAAATAAGAAACATGTTATTAATATAACCAGTAACGTCTTAAAATACTTTACATTGTTGTGTTTACTTGTATCCGTTTATATTGCTATCGTTGGAAAATGTCTAAAAAGCTCAAATGTTTAGTTGTGAGTAAATCAAATTAAAATTGTTTGTTTTAAATTCTACGCAATGGGCACATTTTTCAAAGATTATACATAAATGACTTAAGTTATGACTTGTGTTCAAGAGTATTCGCTGTACAAATATTTGAGAAAAAATTGTCAGAGACCAACAAAGTGAAGGTAAATACTTATTTTTCTTCTTCGTATTAGCAGGAAATGTAATTCTATGGTGTATTAAAGGATTTTACATTTTATAAAGAATAAAAATTCAATTGTCTGCCTTTAACTGGAAGACATCCGTTTTTTCTATCGTACCTTCTGTTTACATTTTCTCAAAACTCCTTTACTCATGTAAATCTTCTAAATGACAATAAAAACAGTATCAGGTTCACAATCCTTCTATACCAACCCTTATTTAGAAGCAGAAATTCTTTTCATGAGAAACATTAAACCATTCCAGTGTTCTTCTCCATATCTTGAAACAGATGCTCTAATCAATATTTGCAGATAGCAAAAAGGAAAGGAATCCTTTGTTAACAATATCTTCTCATCCTACATCGGAAATAACGTAACAATTTCCGGGATTTCTGAAAAGAGTCAATCAGCTGGAGATAAATTGTGTCAGTCTTTAGTATTATGTAATACTAAAAATTTAATTAGCGTATTACTTTTTTTGGTAATAAATGACTTATTAGTTTTAGTTGATATAGAAAGAGAGATATAATTTGCTTGTAGGATGTGTAAGAAATTGAATTTAACATACATTATAATCACTTCAAACTTTCAGAATAGAGAATTCAGAGTTTCCATCAGTATGAGATAACATGTCGCAAAACATTAGACGATCTAAGATAAGGAGTCATTCTTATTTCAAAGTGAACAAATTATAAGCTTAAACAAACACATGAGAGACAATGATTTGGCACCCGTATGCTTTATAAGATACTGACCTTTAGACTTTGAAATTGAAAAAAATATGTAATTTAATTTCAATAAATGCTACATCTACATATGAAAAGTTAGCTTTGTCCTGCTTTAATGCGTTTCATATATATATTATCACTATGCTAAGATTTGTTTTGCTTTTCAACTCGTTGGCACTGAGTAGGCATGGTGAATAATTATATCCATAAACTTCCGAATTCTTCCTTTAGCAGACATTTAATGTTGTATTTCATTAAGTCAATTACTTATGTTCATCACGAAACCTTGCATGTCACATTGATAACAGATAAGGCAAAAGACAACGATATAATTAATCCCATATTCTCAAAAGTTTCCATAGTCCAATCCAGTTCTTAATTTTCATCATAAAATTTTTTTCGAGTCTGGAAACCTTGACATTTAGCATTTATTTTTTTTTTGGTCTGGTCCTTCTCGACGGGAGGTGAAACTTATTGAGAAAAATAAAAAAGGTAGACAAGAAATATCTATTTATTCAATGTGCATGAATGAATGGATATATTAAGGTAGTAAAGACAATATGGGGCCTTTGTTGAAGGCTTAATAGAGTCATCTTAATTTCGACCTTTCTACAATACAATTTGCTATCGAGGTGCGATCAGCTTGTCCTTACTCCAGAAATTCTCAGTTGCATTTTTGATACCTTGCTATTATTTGTTAGGCTTATCTGATATTATTATACTTTTGAATATTGAATATACTTTTTAAAACGTTAATATACTCTTAAATCCGTTAACGTTATTATTATGTAAGCCTTATATATAAATGCATTGGTGTGTATCATACCTTGTACAATAATCATCAGTACAAAAAATCGTATTGATGCATTGACCATTTCCTATGCTATCATTAATCACCATTTAGAATCGTAACTTGCTGTCAAATGAAGCTCTCTTTAAACGGAAAACCACTCACCGAACTGATTGGAAATATCAAATAGTTATCGCATGTAGATTTGTTACATAGTCCCGACTTCGATAGCCGGTCAGTCGTCATAGGTCTTTTAAGCAATGTTTTTATACCATCTACCTGATGATTACTGAAATGATTGAATGTTCCCTCCAATATTTTAATGCCACAGACGACAAAGAAATGAGTTGGTCATTCCCATAGAAAAGAAAGTGAAAAAATTGAAGGGCCAGACCAAAGGGGAAAGTCGATACACAGGGAAGTCTCGAGAAT
The DNA here is from genome assembly GCA_032357055.1 of Geukensia granosissima. NCBI lineage: Eukaryota > Metazoa > Mollusca > Bivalvia > Mytilida > Mytilidae > Geukensia > Geukensia granosissima. The sequence goes on from JAULBM010059376.1 coordinate 12,564, forward strand.
ACGACAAAACATGACATATACGCATAAAACTAAAATCACAAAACTATGATTTATGCTGACCCCCCTCCCCAAATAAACGGGTATTCTAGAATGGTAAGCATTACCTGCCTCTTTAAAGACACCAGCCGCATTTTCCATTTTTCCAATCCGATATAAGTCATTTCAGGGTTAAGTAGAAGGTTTCATGGGATCGCAAACTCCAAGCGGAGAAATTGAACATCCTGTTTTGGGTTCAATCCGCAACTTTACCGAAAAAGGGCCGCCTTTTTCTGTGAAACGGATATTCCGTATCGGCTGACAAGATCGTTGACTATTAAATTTCTGGAGTGATGAGTTCAACCGAGGAGCAGCATATCCTCGTCATATCCTCGTCTAAGACCCAGCTCTGTATAGAAAATCGTTGTATTGGACACACGCTCTTTAAAAACCTATGAGCTGGGAGATGTATACGTCATACGCTTGGGCAGCTGGAATGTTACTGCCAATAATTATTGGGCTGAATATTTGAAAGTTGAAGTCTTCTCATTTGTCATAGAGTTTTGTGTTAGGCCTTCCTCCATTGGCTTATTCGAGATGAGGATTAAGGTACGAAACTTTGGATTGTCTGTTGTGTCTTTTAGTTCAAAGTCATTTAAAAATATAAAGTGACGATAATCACCAAATCGCGCATTGTTCAGCGAAAGATCATCATCTTTTTAACGGAAGCTGAAATTAAAGGTCTTGGTCAACTTTCTTTCTTTTTTTCTGTGAAAAATCATTAAGAAAGTCTGCCTCAAACGAGTAAAGAAATAGATCGGAAAGGTCAGGATCACAATAAGTGTTCACTGGAATGCCGATCGTCTGCTGGAAAACTGACCCCAAAATTTAACAAAGATGTTGTTAATAGCAAATATAACTTTTTGTAATTTCATCATCTGGTTATTTGGTTTGTTTTTATTTTGTGTTCCATTGAACAAAGTATGTTTTGATTCTACCGACAACGATGGATTTGTATCGTCTTTTCACTTCTTTTGAGAAAGCACCTTTGAATCAGATCTATTAGCCTAGATTTAGGGGCGTGTGGTATATATTGCTGAATAGAGTGAAGAAAAGTCAAATGTTTTGATGCTATTGCTAAAGGCAAGACATCTTGTATTTAAAATTTCCATCGGGTTCCTTTGGAGTTCTTTAATATTCATAATTTGAACAAAATTAAGGTTAAATCAAGGAGACGCTTGGAAATATTGAATGATTTGTTGTTGATCATCCAAGTACGGTTATGGAAAAACCTTAAACTTACGTTGGTGAGGAATTGCTTTGAAAAAAATCCTGCTCCGGTCCTGGCCGAAACAAATGATTAGACAAAATCGTATCTTGAAAAAAACTTACAGACATTTGGCTGGTAAAACTTTCTTGTATAAAGTTTATAAGAATTTTTTTTATCCTAGACTGAGTTACTAATTACCCACAAAGTGGTATGGTCGATGCCTGAATACATTTAAGGATAAATTTTATCTTTTCATTTGCTAAGAAATTAGTCCTTTTACTTGATTAGATATTACAACAAATGTATAACAAACGTGCATAGCATTTCGAAAATTCGAAGATACCAGAAAAAAAGATAATTATAATAATATTTATCAAATACTGATCAAAAAGGATAAATATGTTTTGAAACTGAGATTGTTTTCTATCAGAATGGCGAAAAAACTTGTACTGCAAAACAATCAACTTCTAAATTTATTTAATTCAGTGCTTGCAGTACTCCTAATGATAATACGTTATCACTTTGTAATTACCTATATTATTTGATTTTGATTTGTAACCGGTTTAACTTGTTCCTTTACCATTTATCCAGTTTCATTTAATTTCGTCGATATTGACCCTTTACAAATGTCAAGTACTAAAAGTAAACGGTTGATATTCTCAACCACTAGAACAATGCCACAATAACTGTTTTACATTCCGTCATTATAATGGTGTTAACGAAGACCACAAGTTTGTGGTATAATGGCATTTTCCTCTGTGCCGCGTTTGGTTCATTACTCTCGTTCCTGTTCAAAAGCTACAAAAGGTTCGGCACAGAGGGTTAAACTGTCATACAAATAAGAAGAAGTTCATTAAAAACTGGTTCCGACAATTTTGATATTTTTATGGCCGACATAATGAATTGGTTGATTTCTAATTACATAAACCTCAACTTAAAAATCATGGTGTAACTCTTTACCAATTGCTCCAACCCAAATGAAGACATGAAGCACATTTGAACCAAGATGAATTTGGTAAAAATACTAAATATGGAATGAGTTCATTAATGATAACTTAACCTTTTTAACAATCCCGATTTATAATTCTAGCATATAAATTAAAAACAATGGGTTGCCGTACTTACGGCATTTATTCCATATCCTTTATTTTCAAAAATATAATAAAGGTGTAACGGAGCTGTCAATACTTCCAAATTAAACTGTTTTGTTAAAGGACGTACCCAGCCAAAGATTCCATTTGTTTATTTTTCCTATTACAAGGTAGTTGTTTAAAAAGTTGCTTTTTGCTGCGTTATAGGGAGCTATTTGGCCGAGCAAAAAAAAACTTAGATTTCTATTTGCATTTTTAAAATAGTTTCAGGAATTCCTTGAAATACACATATTATATACCCAAAATTTCCACATTTATTCAACTTTGGTAATATTTTTTCATTCACCCTGAACATGTTTTCATTAAATGCGCAAGGATTCATTAGAAAGGTATATTCTTTTTACATGTACTTTTGTTTAGTATATTTATAGTCATTCAGGTACTCTCTAGACAGATAGGTTAAATTTTTGTTTGATGTTTATTGCTCGTCTGTTGCTGCTTTTATTTTCTTTGATTTCTGTATTTGACCAATCGTTGCAAGCAGATTTGGATCCCACTAAACTAATTTAACCCCACTCAATGTACCATGTGACTCTCCCATTAATTGTGGTCATAGGTTAATCTTTCTGTTTTCTGTTTGTAGTACATTTGTGATAATATTTTTAAGTAAGTGCAGTATTATTTCAAGTGTACTCAAAATTTATTATTGGGCGATTTAGAGCTTTTCACAAAGAGTGATATGCCATCCTTGTTGTAGACCTTGTGTAGACTTCTAGATTTGTAAATCCACTCTGTTTTCTTGTGGCTAGAGTGTGGTTAGGAAAATTCAAGTTTACCCATGTTGAACAAATATCGTTTATTTTAATATGCTTTGCCCTTTGGTATCTTCGAATTCCTTTTACGAATATTTCAAGTAGTAACCCCTCATTACATATTTTCACACTCAACCTCTACTCGTTTTCTGTGACAAGAGGTTGAACATATATTAATGTTATTACGCCAGATGAACAGTTAGAACAATATGTTTCTCTTTGAATCTGACTCAGGGGCGTTGGATTTGAAATTGGGCAAAACATTGGGTATCTTTAAACAGACAGGAACGTGCTAACCATTGTCTATGATCTAGGTTTCGTATTGTTCATGACATATAATCGTGTTTTTTTATTTCTTGTTTTTTTTAATTGTGTTTTGTCATTGTCTTATTGTCGAATATGGAGTGTCTAGCGATTTCTCCACTATTAATTTACAATTTGGGTTGCACTTTGGTGTTCTTTTCGATGTTGGATCATTATTGTGTTTTCCGTTGTATCGTATGCATCTTTTGTGATATGCATATTCACAAACTAAAATGTTACATTGTAAAAGAAAATAATACAGTCAATAAATAAGTATATATAATAAAAGAGGCATATGAACACGAGCACATTTCGATACAAAACGTTAACACAGACTTATTATGCGAATTGAATGCACATTGAATAATCCATTTAAGGACTGAACGCCTCGATGATGCAATGGTTAGCGCGCGCCCAAAGTGCGGATTGTCGTGGTTTCGATCCCCCACCGCGCAAACCAAATACAGTACGTTATCCATTCATATAAATCAGAGTTCGTCGTCATCACTCATGTATATGCCCAGCCCTGAATATGCATGAAATATTTGCCGCAAAACATCAAGCACCATTCAATCAATCCATAAACCATTAGGTAGTCGATTTCGATTTTTTTTTTTTTTGCCTCCTTCGAATCCCATTTCTGTTCAAATATATTTAGGAAATTTTCAAAGTAAACCCCTTTGTTTTCTGTGGTATATTTCTGTTAAATAAATACAATGAGAGTGCCCTTTCTCTTTTTTCCAATCATATCTTGAAATGATTTTTAAATTTATCTCAGAAAAAATAATGGAATCATCGTTACTCCTGCTAATTTGTTCCATAGAAATATCCTTTAATCGCTGAACATTTTATTTGAAAGTCCTTGATAATGCACAGATGTCCTCAGAATACGTAGAGGTCAATAGATTCATGTTTACTGTTTACGACGATTGCGTCTCTGGCGCAGACAACAGGGATTTTTATGATGTAGACAAATTAACACCAATTTTTCAGTGTGGTTAGCTTGGAAATGTAGTTTTCATGCTGATGTATACATACCAATAGTTTATACTGTAAGGTTTTATTATATGTAAACAGATTGATTAGGTGAGCAGCACTTTAAACAGGTTATAAAAGTATGGATCAAAGCTATTTAATTTTTGGTCTTATGCTGACAAAAATATCTTGGCTCAATTCTGTAATGCAAATAACAAAAGCCTATCATGTCTGGATAGAATCAACGGAACTTGAATTTGTCTCAGTAGTTGCACAGATCTTATACATTTTTCGAAAATTTGATAATGCCCATAGGCAATGAGATACACAGGGACCTTAAGGGTACATTATTTCTGTTATTATTATAATTATTTCAATTCTTCTTCACATCACAACATATAAACTGTATATTAACTTAACATTTGTATCTGATATCCTCGAATTTTATGACCACACCAGGTGATGACCCAACTCTCTATTCTAATGGATATTACAATTTATCATATTTAAAGACGGGCTGCCCCTGAGGGCAAGCTCACCCCACCCAAATTGTGAATATTACAAGCTATCTCAAAAACGATTCAACTCACTACCCTTTACTATATAATCGACTCAAAACTATATTAACATAAAGTATATTCGTATGATATAAGTGTCAGAAAGACGGCAACCCATTCCATTTTTTATTAAATTTCAGTCAAAAAATTAATACGTCAATTTCGGAGCTTTGTTTAAATTTTTTTCTTGGACATCCTCAATCGAAGTCATAACGCAACTACCACCATTGTCGGTTGGATATTGACAGCAAAATATACTATCAATGGAATCGGCTTGTATTACTTGTATCAATAAAGTAGGTTATCGTTCAACTTAAATTGTTTTAAAATCAAAATTCCTTCAGAAAATAATTCCCTTAATCCATACCGGACATAAATCATTTGACATAGAGACATTTTGAGAAGTTAATACGGTAACGATCAAACAAGACAATGATTTTGGAAAAGCATTTTATTAATCTAGATTTCTAAAATGATAGGATTATAATTTTAGCTTTTATTCAGCTGAAAAAATGGGCATTTGCCTGATGACGGCGATGGAGGATCGCCAAGAAAAAAATAAGCAAAGATTCAAAATGGACATCATAATAATTTGGACTAATCAAATTGATGATCATTCGTTAGTGTACAAAGCTGTTTTAATGATAACACTTTATCAGATACCCCAGAGGCAAAAACAATGAACATCCAAAGTAAAAATGCATTTGTTAAAATATTATATTTTAAGAATGCACACACACGCCAAAATGACCAAAATTAAATACAGATATTTTCACGTCATGTTTGTGACAGCGTGAATTTCTACAATTATGAAGATCATGATTAAAACGAACACATATACAACAAAAAGAAAGAAGGCCACTAACTTCTCAACACATATTCAATAAACGTGTTGCATGACAGCCACATTTTTGTCAGCCAAAAGCTTTCAACGATTTGAACTCTAGCTAGCTACAGCTGAACACTAGCCAGCCCATTATGAACACTAGTCGGCTACCGTTGAAAGGTTATGAACGCTTGCCAGATTGAATATAAATATAGTTTCGTTTAAAAATTGATACCTTTTTATTATTATAAAAATCATTTATTATATATTTATTATTAATATTGCAATTAAGGTAAAGTTATATTATTTTCATGACCTCTGATAAAGAATTATAATTAATAAATGTCAATGATAATGATAAAACGAATAATAAGAACGACAATAATACTTATCAATAATAGTAATAACAAGAATAATAATAATGATAAAAATAAAAATAGATTAGTTGTATTATTATTGTAATCATCGTCTTTATTCTCATTCATAAGTCGTGAGTTATTTACGAGCATGTACTAGCTCGTTAACAATCAATATTTTTTAAAAAATTTTCTCACCTTTCTGTGTATTGATACCCTTGTTGATATCCGACAATTAACATGTCATCCGAGGTAATGATGAAGCCATATCGTAGTTAACATTACACCTATTAATTCTCTGGTATAGTCTCAAAATTTACTGACGGAAACTTCAGAAATATATGCACCGTCTCGTCGTAATTTTCATTTCATCTCTCTCTTGTTTGTGCCCCTGACACACAATCTAACTACAATTGTATATTTTTTATCGGAATTATTCGTGTTTTCTTAGTCGCATTAATTACATGTAGGCTGTCGAGGAGTCAACTGAAGCGAACGAGCGTTCAACGCTCGCGTTAACGGTTCAACGATAGCTGGTTAGTGGTCAAAAGTTTTTAACCGTTTGACAGCTGGGCTTTCAACAGTAGCTGGCGAGTGTTCAAAACGGCTTTCATTTTGCTAGCAATTTGCCAGCAAATTGAAAGCTTTGTATAATTTTGGCCAGGCCGCTACTGTATTACTAATTCAGTAGGTTTTTTATATATCTTAAAAGAATTGTTCAATTGCAAACACAAGTGTATAATAGCGCAGCGTTTCTACTTCTACTAGTTTATTATATTAATATTATAAATGGAAAAGGGAATTCGAAAATACCAGACGGCTTCGGTGGTGTCATGGTAAGCGTGCTCGCTCCGCTTGCGGAAGGTCGTGGGGTTAAACCAAGACATTTTAATTGGTATTTGTTGCTTTTCCGCTCAGTACGCAGCATTAAAGAATAAGACTAAAGACTGGTAGTCTCAGCGTCAGAATAATGTGTCTGGGTAAAATGGCATTTCTTCCTGCGAACTGTTGCTTTCGTGAGCTTAGAACATTAAAAATCCGACTCAGTGTGTCGGTCTAGTACAAAACAGGCTTTATTCATCATCATCTATTAATATGGTCTCGTCCTGAAATCGTAAAGTCAGAAGACAGACAAGAATGATACGACAGTATACAAATCGTTAGTTTGTACATATAAACAGTCCAACAAAGGTTATTCGCCACCCTATATTTTTTCTAATAATAATTTTCATTTTACACCTATGTAAAAATGGAAATAGAATTAAATTAATACCAAGATACTTTTATGTATTAGTGTACAGGCTAAAATTTAGGTTGAAATTTGGGTGAATTAGCAAGTTGTATGATTGGTTAATT
>JAULBM010059377.1:0-10331 GCA_032357055.1 Geukensia granosissima
CCTCAATTTCACGGTCCATTGACTAGGGTCAAGTTTTCATGCTTAGGTCTATTTCTCATTTACTATAAGTGGTAGGTAAACAATATTGGGTGTTTTTATTGATTATTAGGACTACATGTGAACAATATTAGGTGTGCTTATTGATTTTTATAGGAGTACATGTCTTTTGTCCTTGACCTCATTTTCATGGTTTATTGACTTGAGTAAAATTTACTGATCAACAATAACTCAAAGCCACATATACAGGCGAGACATTTTTGTGTCCACACTTGTGGAATACATTACCAGTTGTTTTTATCTACCACTGCTTGCAGGACAAGTTAAAGAATTCTCCTTCATAAATCTCCTTGAATTTTAGATTTCCTCATCTTTCTGTTGAACTCAAAAACTGACCAATCAAACCACAGGGTACTCAAGGATTCAAGGAAATACTCCACAATTTTACCAAATACTCAGGGATTTAAGGAAATACATCATTGTGACATAAAATGATTGAAGGATTTTACCTTTATTTTATGGTTTCATTCTGTGCAAGAACTACAAAATATATTGTTCTTCAGTTTATGTGGTTTCTTAAAATCCTTGAGATTCTATATGATGTAAAATGCATTTCTTCATGAATTATAAAATGTGCTGAATATGAAACCCACATACTGGCTTGTTTGTTTGTTTGTTTGAATGGGGTTTAACGCCACTTTCAACAATATTTCAGTCATATCGTGGTGATCTGAGGAAGCCGGAGTACATGGAGAAAACCACCGGCCTTGGGCAGGTAACTGACAAACCTTGTCACATGCGATGGGAGTTAAACGCAACCCGTTTTTGTATGGTACAAACCCAGGCGCGAACTCACGCTGTATTGGTGATAGGTTACAGTGATCTGTACAGGTAAGTTTTTAATCAACTACCTAGACCACTCGGCCACCCAGGCTCCACCCACATACTGGTATCCAATTTGATAGCCACATAGACTTATTAATATCTACAAAATCAAATTAAACCGTATACACAAGTCTTCTCTATATGTTTTTAGGTCATCTTTGAAATTTTTGTAAACCATGACAGGATGTCAACATTGCAGTGGCAAAAGTTAAGTCCCAGTGAGTTTCACCAACTTCAGGAGTATATTTCATGTAAGTATTTATGAAAAAAGTGAAATTCCACTAAAACTTATTTATTTTAAGACTGCATTTCATGCTAGTATTTGTGAAAGTGTGGGACATGCCAGGAGTGATTTCATGTCAGTTTCTGTGGCAGAAGTAAAGTGTAACCAGTTTAAGGAGTATGGAATTACCAGTGAAGAAGGATGTCCCAGCAAATTTCACCAACCTTTTATACAACCCCAAAAAATTGGGGTCGTATTATGGTATAACGCTGTCATCGTCATTGTTGGGGTCCTGTTCCCATCTGTAGACAGGTTGGTTTCCGCACGATAACTTTTGTTCTTGTTTACCAATCCTTTTAATATTTTAGGCTTTGATAATTGGTACAAGATAAAGGTTGGTATTGATTTTTGGTGATCTAGCCCCACCCGTTTTTTGAGGAGGGACATGTAGGAGATTTTTCCTTATTTGGATAAAAGTTCTCTATTTTTGTCCAATTTTGATGGGTTTTTTTATTTGTATTCCCCATGAAAAAGTCAACATAAAAGGCCACAAGCGTCAACACCTATCTCTTACAGTTATGGATATAAAGGTGGTCCTAAAATGGCCACGCCCTAATTTTTGAAACTTTTTATTTCTTATCCGATTTTGATGGGGTTTTTTGCAAATGATTCCTTATGAAAAATGCAATATAAGTTCCTCCAAGCATTTTTTGTAAAATGTACTGTTTTTTGTAGTAAAGGGGTCAAAGGGTTTAAAAAATGCGATTTTGCAGGAGATGTGAGATTTTTATTTTTCATCTTATTTTGATGGGGTTTTTTGCATTTAATTCCTTTCAATGAAAGCTTTCAGTTGTATGTCAACAGATTTTCTTTATCTTTTACCGTTTTCGAGCTAAAAGGGGTCAAAGTAGTGCGGGGGGAGGGGAATTCAATTTCGTATAATATGGAAAAATGTTATTTTGAATTCGATTTTGATAAGTTTTTTCCAAATGATTCTTTGTGAAAAATTAACAAAGTGAAACCAGTTTTGAAGATAATATGAGTCAAAGTGATCTTTTATCCAGCAATATCACTGTGTCCAGCTCTATACTGTATCCAGCACATCATTATGTCCAACAAAATACTGTGTCCATACTTACCCAAAGGGTCTTTTGTTTACCTTTCACATTTCAACGTGCTGCGGTCGTATCATGCTGCTCTTGCGAAGCACCTCTGTTCTTTATGCCTTTGTGTGTATCTTTGTCCATGGTTGAAGGCCTAAGGGTAACCAGTAGATATTTGTAATTGGCTGTCACATAGACAATCATACCACATCTCCCTTTCTATATCTAATACATGTATGACATGTAATATTATTTTTTTGCAGGGTGCATTTGTTACAACTAGATGTAACTTCACAGAAAGATATAGAAACTACGGTTAACTTTGTCAAACAACATGTTGGGGATGAAGGTACAGTTAACTGGGGAATGTATTGTTGGGAAATTAGAAATTTTTCTGAATCATTTATTGGTTATAATCAAAGGATCACAATTGGTTAATAATCAATTATGATATGACCATAGAAAAAATAATTAAAAGCCAGAAAATCTTAAACCCCATAATAAGTAAAATAATGCCATGCTGGCTAGCCTGATGTTATAGAAGCTGGTCCATTTCTAATAGATGTCAAACACCAAAATAGAAGGAAGTCACTTCTAACACAAGATTTGTAGGGAAAAATTGAATAATTTTCAACATCAGTTTCACAACCAAAATAATTGCTGTTGGCAAGCAAAAGATTGCAGGACATTTATAAATGATTCAGAGATTTCTTCAGTGGGTATTCTCTTTAAGTAAAATGGTAACTCTGATGTCCTGACATGTTTTCTTCCTTTTATTCTTCCTGAGAAAAAGATAGATTTTAGGAAAAAAAATGTGACTTTGTATCCAATATCATGTATTTAACCTTATAATATTGTTTTTATTATGATATTTTACAGGACTGTGGGGTTTAGTGAACAATGCAGGAGTGTGGTATTACTCAGAAATTGAGACAACATCAGAGACAATTTTCCGTAAAGTGTTAGAGATAAATTTGTTTGGTGCTGTCCGACTAACCAAAGCTCTCTTACCCCTTATACGAAAATCAAAAGGAAGAATAGTCAATGTTTCAAGCTTAATGGGTAATTTATTTAAGACAACATAAACTTTCAACAGTTGAAGTTTATTGACATCTGGTTTCCTTGAAACACTGTAACAAAAATTTATGTGACTGCTTATATAGACCAAAAACATGATTTTTTTAAACATAAAATTACAAAAAAATAAATATGGGTGTACCCTGGCCAACAACCAACAGTAGCATTTTAAATACCAACATTGAAAGATATTTGTAAAGAAAGTTCAGTCACTCATTTTCCGTGCAGAACACTGCTAAAATGAAGGTAAATATCATTAAAAGGCTGTGCATGACACGGTTGCATTGTTATTTGTGCATTTGGCAGAATTGTCCAACAACTTTAACTATGGCTGCATTTCTTGACTAGATTTGACAAGCAAAAGTAAATGATGTAAAATTTGTTAACCTACCAACCTATCTTTTCTCAGTAGATTACATTAAACACATACATTTATTATACCCTAGTACATATTGTAGAACACTAAATAAGAGTAATTCTTGTCAAAATATCTAACTGTATCCAGTGGATTACAAAAATTTCTCAACTTGAGATTCTTAATTTTAAAATTTTAGTCATAAGACTTGTCCAGCTGATTTAAATTTTAAAATATAATGAAGTAATAATATAAAGAGTTTAGAAATATTGTAATTCACAAATCGGTTTCTCTAATGATTCAATGGAGAATGCCAATGGAAACATTCTGAATAGATTTGGTGGAAAATAAAGGAAGAAAATTTAACCAACATTTTTTGTTAATCAAAAATTTCTCCAATGGGTAGGGAAAGGTGAAAATGCACATGAAATTAGAGAAAAGGGAATTCATAATTTTTCAGCAATATTATTGTCATATACAGTAATGATAGTTTTATGGTAGGAAGGTGATATACCCAAATAGATCAACAGACCATAGGCAGGAAACTGAGAAACCTCATTGGCTGTTGCAAGTAAAGTCAACCCTTTTTGATCATATGGTTCAAAAGCAGGACACATACCTATGTAGGATACAGTGTTCTGCACAGGTAAAAATAAACCAGCTACCTATACATGACCAATACGACTCTGCCTCCCAGACTGCTATCAAATATATTCAGCTAAAAATTGGGGACCACATGGCTTGTGAATTTTTAATTATAAGAGGAAATTATAGTGATCTTTCAGCAGATTAATAATCAAAATCAATGGAATTTTAATTCAAAATGTCAGTTTTCATCTGTTTGTAAACATTTGTTTATTTCAGTTGTTCCCCTTTGAATGACTAATAGCCTTTACTTGATAAAGTATTGGAAAGGATAATACATTCATCAAAAATATATTTATTATATTTTTTTTCATTTGTTTATGGAAGTAAACAGCTTATCTGTTAATAAAATGATATTGTTAGTTAACTATTCAAAATAAATTCTTTATTTAGTGTGGGAGTCAAAAATACAATCAAATGGTTCTTTCTTGGTACTTAATGCCAATCTTAATTGATGAAAGGTAAAAATAATTAAGACAATCAACAACCATGACAGTTTGTAAATGCTAGGAGGACAATTAAAATGATTTACCAATATTGCAAGTGTTTTATCTCTGGTACTCTTTGGTCGTGAATTTTTTTGCTCTTTTACTGAACCTTGTGTTTATGTCTGGAACCCATTCCTGAAAAGGATTTTTAGCCCCAATTCACCAACTTTAACGCAAGTTTTTAGGGTACATTCAAAAATGCATTCTTATTGTTTAGAAATAACAAGATAAATACTGTGAGCAATTCCCACTAAAAATGTCCCTGCTCCCCATGGACTATCTGCCTTTGGAATGAGCTGAGATGATTCCTTCCTCTATACATATCTACACAATCATCATATAAGTTTTCATTGAAATCCATTAAACCGTTTAGGACAAGCATTTACAACATATGTGGACAGACAGACAGGGTGATTCCCATTTACTCCACTTCCCCCAAAACTTTGTGGGGGTAAAGAAAGAATGACATGAAATGATTTTCTTATCAAATTTTTTCTATTTATTACAGGAAGATTAACAATGGAAGGGAATGGAGCATACAGTATGTCTAAACATGCTTTATTGGCCTACTCTGATACTTTACGTCAAGAAATGAAAAAATGGGGTGTACATGTATCTATCATTGAACCAACAGGATTCTTTACAGGTAAAAATCTCAACAGTCACAGTTTATACAGGTAGTACATTAAAATAACACAGGTTTGTCTCTAATAGGTGATATGCAAAAGCAAAAGGGGATAATTAAAATTGTATCTATTTAATAAATGAAGGATAACCTAAATAGTTTAGTATACAGAAAATCCCATTACAGACAACCATTTTATTCAACTTTATTCTTTTTCAATATTATTTTTAGAAGTGCAGCCTTTAAAGATATAGAACTGCACCTGATCTATCACTACATTCTTTGTCTGTGGACTGCTACTGTAGTTTTGTTGGATTTCCATGAAATTTTAAATGTGTTTTGGTGTTCCTTGTAAATTGCTGGATTAATTTGGCTGTTTCAATTTTAATGGTTTGGAAAGGAATCATCATTTTTCGAGTTCTAAATTTCATGGTTTCACCATCCATTTCAACCGATTTTATGGTGTGTTTTAATTGCTGTTTTGTCACACCACTGTCCCAGGTTAAGGGGAGGGTTGAGTGCTCATCAACCAGTTAACCACATACTTATGTGCTTGTCTCAAGACAGGAACCTGTAGTTCTATGGTTTTCTTTGTTTAATTAGTCATTTATTGTTATTTGTGCAAATTTTTTGTCAATTAATTACATGTAGGTTGATTGTCGTGTTTATTAATATTTCACATTTTGTATTTCTGGGCCTTTTACAGCTTCCATTATGGTGTGGACTTTGGTTCATTGTTCAAGGCCATAATGGGACCTGTCGAAGATTAGATTCAACTGTCATTTGGTGGATGGTTGCCCATGGACAATCATGCCATATCTCCTATTTATATATTTTACAATGACTATATTACACGTAAATATGAATTTTCTTGGGAACATAATTTAATCCATCAGAACTTGTATGCATGAACCATTATACTTTTTCAATAATTAAAATTATAGAGTCATACTGTAATGTTATGTGTGTCCAGTCAGGTCTTTGAAATTTTTGGAAAATTAACTTACCAATGGGAAAGTTGTTTTAAAATTTTACTTTCACATACATAATTTACTTTCCTGTCTTTATGAATTTCTTTTGATAGTTAAAAAAGCTTTTTATTTATAAATAAATAAAGCATAATTGGACATATCTTTGAAGTGAATATAGCTTTTTTAATTAAGTAGAATAAAGAGAATTCTGACCCAGACAAGTTTTAAGACTAGGCACTCAAGATAATTTGATGGGATTTTATCAGTGTGAATGGTCCAAAATTGCCAGATACAACTGTTCTGGAAAAGAAACACTATTATGTTCCACAGAGCAAGTAATTCTCCAATATATGGTACATTCCTATCTTTTGTTTGATTTTTTGACAGAGACGGTAATTGAACAAATCAAAATTGTTAGAAACTGGTTCCCAAATGTAAGCTATGTTTTCCTTATGCTAAGCAGTAAACGATTGGTATCAGCAAACAAAATTGAAAAGTTTTCTAACTTTGAACAGAAATTTATAGTAGATAGGTCCCCAAAGAAATATTTAATTATATTTCTCTACCAAATGCAGGGAACAGATATAGTGGACATTTTAAGAATACATGCAATAAAACTTAACACCATAATGTACCAAGTACTGATGATTTACTTGCCCGAGGGGAAACTTGCACCTGTGTTTTCACTTTCCCAGAATTTCTCACTTTCACCAAGAAACAGGCAATGGGAATTCTCAAGCCCTGCAAGTATAGATAAAATGCCTGTTTATTCAGGGTTTGGTTTAGACAGGTATAGATAAAATGCCTGTTTATTCAGGGTTTGGTTTAGACAGGTTTCATTGTTGATACCTGTCATGCTTGAATTGAAATATTGTTATTTATTGTAGAAAATATGAAAGAACATGTTATAAACAGTAGAAAGACAGAAATATGGGAATCCTTAGATGAGGAAACCAAGGCCACATATGGATATAAATACTTTGATAATATTTACCACACCATCATAGAAGGGTCAAACAGATATCCTGATGATTTGACAGGTGTTATACGAGCGATGCGCAGTGGTTTATTGTCAAAAAGACCTCATAATCGTTACCCTTGTGGTGCAGGAGCTGATTTTTTAATTATGCTGTATCCATTGTTGCCTGTTTGGGTAGCAGATAAAGTAAGTTCTCTGATTACCCTGATGCCAAAAAATATACGGCCTGCAGGGTTAGAATGATAAGCTCAAGTTCTTGTAAACCACTGAATTGTATGGCCAAAAAAAAAAAGAATTTCAAGATTAATATCAAACATTGTCCTTTTGTTTCTCTCATAATTGTTTGTAAGATGATTACTAGAACCATGTGTAGGAGGAGTCTTCAAGAAATCTTGATGTAGTCTGTTATTTTTATAGCAAAAAGATTGTTCAAACACCCTTCTTTACAACTGAAATATTCCTGATAAAAGATTGTTTTTGATTTGGATCTAAACCTTAAAATTTGTTTGTTTCATTTTTTTATTAATAAAGCTAAAAATATGTTTCATGGTTGACAATATATATTGTTTTAAATGGCATTTTAGTTTCTTTAAGTCACTTTTTCAAAATAGGCCTTCAATAGCATTCATTCTAACAGACATGAGAGGCCTTAACTGATAATTTTAAGAATCAAACCTCAAAAGTACAGTGGCTTATCTCATAGATTCCAATAAAACGTTTGTTGTTTTATTGTCTGAAAATGAGTTTGATATGTACATAATGTAAGAGCATATATTTAAAACAAGTAACACAAAACTTTGATTACTCTGCAGTATTGTCTTGAGTACTGATATTATATTTACCATTATCTCATTGTTGTAAAGCTATTAATGTAAAAATTAGAGTCTATTATTTTAAGTTAAATATTACAATTTCAGTTTAATTTCCACAACTTACTGTCGGCGCAGTTCATTTCAGAAATCGTCTCTTTTCAATTTAAGCATATTTCCAAAAAGTTTAAGATTGACCCATGCTTAATAAAAAATCAGACTTACTTAGTCGTTGATAAATTATCAATAGTTGTGCAAATTAATTCAATGGTTTCTTTAAATCTGGGTAAGTTGAATTGTCTATGGGATTTTGCATGGAGAAGGGAGATAACCCACTTTGGCGGGTTTTCTTAAATAGGCTGTTTATAACCCCTTTCATATCACAAGTTCAAATTTTGGGTTGTTTTATGATCAGATAAATATAATTCACAGTTTAACACTATATATATGAGTAAAATCATTGTGTAGGAAATTTGATTTTTAATGCACCAAAAATTTACTAATAAATTTCCCCATTCAAACAACTATTTCGCCAATAGTAGAAAAATCCCTAAGGTAAGAAGAAAATATTTTGCACTAAAAATGATGACATACCTAGATACATTTTCAGTAAAAAGTATGCCATCTACATCCCAGTTTAAAATCTTCAAAATTGTATAAAGGCGATTTCCAAAGTGAGCTGCACTGACAGTAAAGTTTTGCGTTTCAAGATCAAAGTCTCACATTCTCAGATAGCAAAATAGAATATGACTTGAATTTTCAATATCCTTATAAACTCAGCTATCCAATGCAAAAATAGATAAAATGTGGCAAAAATTGAGATTCCATAAAAAACACACTTAATTTGACCAAAAATGTAATATTTGTGTTAAGGTTTTAATATCATAAAAATAAGGGTTGGTTGGTAGGATTTGTTTTTTATTTTGTTAAGTTTTTACCTTTTTTGCAATATAACAGATATATGGGTTTTTTTCAAAAATGCTTGTCTAAAAATGGCATTTTCACACATTAAAAAAGTATTGCTTGGGGAAACTCTGTATACATTATTTTTTTCTTGGCCTTATTCACCATAATATATAAAACTTGAAAATGGTTTATTCAGTAGAACTTATTTTACGAATGTTCTGAGTTATGTATGTATCATATCTAATTTATAAATTGCTAACATAGATGCATAAATGATATAAAATATATGCTAATATATTTTAATTTTAAATCTGGTGCTTGGTGACATTTTTTACTAATAAATTAACTGCATAATGTAGCATTTGTGTAATAGTTAAGGTGCATTCACATGGTACAATTTACATCTAATTTGACTTCTGATGTTGGAAAATATTGAAACAACAAGTGAAACAGAGTATCACTTCAGATTGATTGGTTGTTATGTATTTTGGAACTGGAACAATTGAATTTCAAATAAGGATGGTACAGGAGGATACCTTGTATTTCATGAGGAATGAGGTCTAAGAAATAGGCTTGCATGTTGCATTTTTATCAGTTTACATGTAACATGACAAATAAGAATCCTTCAGCATGAAAACAATGGTAATAAAGAACAGCAATTTAAACCTTAACAAACAATGTTAAATTCGGATGTTAATTCACATCTTTTGAATGCACTTTTACATATTAACTGAGTGTAAAGTTATTGAGTTTGAAGATTTAATATATGTATCATGTAGGTGTATATAGATATGTACAGAATTTTATGTCAGGTGTTAACTTAAGCAATGCTGCTAATAGTTAGTATAATATGAAATTTGTAGTTATCAAATTGTGTAAGAAAAATAGGTCACAGACAATTCCTATGATGAAAACAACTCCCTTTTATCAGCAGATTTCTACATTTTTCATGAAAACTGAGAAAACAACATATAGAATAATAGATCAAAATCTTAAGAAATTGTTCATAACAAAAAAATTTAAAATTAAAGTCTTGATTACGAGGCTTGTTTTTTAGTAAAAGGTCAGATTGACCTAGATGTCTTGCTTCTTGGAATTAAAGCATGTAACCTTGTATACAAATGACCTTGATACAGTGGAGCATTCCAAAACAATTTTGAATGAATTCAACTACAAACAATCTCAGAAACCCAAATTGACACTCCCTTAGACCCTTATATATCACCCCCTTATTTTTGCAAAAAATGCCCCCCCCCCCCCTCATAATT